>CM038793.1:171463995-171623355 GCA_021764765.1 Vicia sativa | reverse complement strand
GTTGACATCTATGATTGATCCGAGGATGGGAATGGAACCAAACCATGATTAGCAAGGCCACATATCTTGAATGCATGGAAACTCATGCTTTGAGAATTCTCGGGCTTTCTTAATTAAGAACTTGGAAAGTAAACCCTAACTCCATGGTTTCCCAATTGGCTTCAATGTCGGACGCTTAAGATGTAAGGATGCATGTCTTCGTACTTAGGAACCTTTTCTAGACGGTAGAATGGTATTTGGTCAAGAATAGGTACCCATAGCTTAGAACTCTTCAGTAGGAACCATGATAATGCAGGATGTAAAGCAATGGTGTTTGGATCAAAGAAGCTGGAATAGGACATACATCATATCTTCTTCAAAATGGAGATAACCAAATCAAGTAGATAACCATGTCTTGATGGTAGGCATGATCGAGTTACGAAACCAATTCTTTGAGTGAGAGGGTATATCCGTAGAAGTTGATTCGGATAGTCTTTCTAGAAGCCATAATCCCTACAAAGCAGGCAAAGATAAATCCCTAGGTCCTTGAAATATTTAGAAATGATATGCAATGCGAATGATGTCATGATGTCATGTTTAGCTCACCTGACAATTCACAATGAGCCTAGGTTTAAGGATTGCATGAGGGTAGGTGATTACCCAAAGTTTGAGTTGGTTCATCACATATATATTAATGCTTGGGTTCTAGGAATCTCACATCATTGATCTTTCTAGTAGGCGTTTGTTTCATCATTCACCAGTGGTGGTCGAAGAAATATCCCAGTTTGATCTCGATGGCGTAGCATCAGTATGACCAACCTTAGTACGCAAGTCGGCATCTCACTACCTTAATGGCCAAGATGGGTCAATTAAGGTTCTAAAAGTTTAGTTAGTGCTTGATGACACCACGAGGCCATACTATCCTCGACTTGGAAATGAAAAGTATCAGGGACATCCAAGTGTCACACTAACGTAGCCATCATGTTGGCCGTTTCGATATCGTCTAGCAGTTGCGACGATTATTGCTACTTACCTAAAAGGCCGGATCCGGTGTAGGATCCCCACAATATAATGAGCAACCAAAGATAAGCAAGCAAGTCAAACAAAAGCGGTAAAAATGATCTAAAAATCCTTAAGCATTCTCTCTTTTAGGGTGTCTCCCGGCGGTCGCCCGATTACGTAATACGGTGGTACGACTTTGTAGTTTTGTATCGCAAAGTAGGATAGCAGAGTTACCGACTTTTCTTTATCCAATTAAGGGAAGGTAAAAGTCTGAGAAAAAAGATATTAGATTAGATTCGTAGAAGATGTATACAAAGTATTAGAAATATTCGTTTTGAAAAATTTGAAATTTGACAAAAGTGTTAGGTGTGAAAGGTATTTTGATGATAACTAAAGTCTGTACCTACTCGAGATTAGTCGTTTTGTATTTTATGCTCCTTTAGAATAGTGCTATCCATACCATTAGTTGGTAGGTAACCTATTCGTTGGATGTATGCGGGACATTGAAGGGACATCGGATGGTCATAGAAAGCAACTTGGAAGTATCCTAGCACATTCGAAGGAACTATCATCATTTTCGTAGGCACAATCGGTCAAGATCATGTATTCGGAGGCGACATTGGGTCTATGATCTTTGTATCGAAGGACTATGATGATTTGTTTTGAAAGCGTGGTGCTAGAATACCTCGTTGAGGGACATGACCATTTGGATTAATAAAGAGCGAGAGAGACTACCTAAAGAAGTGCGTGTGTGAAAGAGTGTGTTGATTGATCATTATCTTGAAAATTAGAGTGAGCTATGTTGATTTTATCTTGCCATACTGCCTAATTACTAGCGATTTATAAGGTGCGGAATTAAAATGCGGAAGTATAAAGTGCGGAAAGATCCTACTCTATTACATGGCTTGGGCGGATACATAATTTAAATTGCGAAAATAAAAGCCCTAATTAAGCTATTACATCCCATGCAATTACATATTGGAAAAAGCATAAAAATTGTCGAAAGCGAATAATTCTTTGTGAAAAGATGAAATAAAATGAAGAAATCGAATAAAGAAAAATGTTAGTAAAATGAAATTTTAAAATGAAAAATATTTCATCTTGAAATAACATTAATATCTAAAATAATTTTTGGGATTTTTGGAGATAATTTAATAATTAAAAACTAATTAAAGTGATTTAAATGATAAATTAGCAATTAAATTAAATATGCATACAAAATAATATTTTTAATTTTATAAATTAAATAAACATTTTAAAATAATGCAAAAGAAAAATATTTTTGGTATTTTTAAATGCATGATAAAAATTGTGAAAAGAAATTAAAATGAATACAAATATGAAAAATAAATAGAAAATAGAAAATAATTAAAAAAGTTGAGTTTGTAAAGAAAAAGAAAAGCTGGTCACAGTGAGGCTCGAACTCATGACCATGAGGAGAATCTCCCGATCTGCGCCTTAACCACTAGGCCAAAGCGTCACTTGGTGTTGAGAAAACAAAGCAATGGTTTAAGTGATGCAGCGTCCCATTTGAATTCGAACGATCAAAGGCAGGGCCCAGTCAACATGAAGGGAGGCGAATCGAGAGAGAGCATGCATCGTGCCACGCAATCCTTCATGGGGTCTTTGCACGAGTCGGTGCGGAGCTAGGGCTCAGTGTATCTCCGGCTGACTATGATTTCAAACACTGCCAATCGAAATTCAAAGCAAAAGAAGACCTAGTTCACCTATTTGACCCTACGATTCAATGGTGGCATCGGTTTTGGCTAAATCGTCACGAGCAGTGGTTGAATCAAACTCTTTGAACCCTAACCATGGCAATATCGATTTCTACGTGGAAGCTTGCATGTAAGGCATCAAACACGTTCTAATGAATACCCAATTCAAACAAACTCACAAAAACAATTAATAATGCATGATTAACACAAATCGAAATTTGAGGAAAAATCCAAACCAGTGAGAGTCCAAGAACACGATCTGGGCAGTCTGGGCTTGATGTGAGGATATGAATCGATTGCTGGGAACCTCAGGAGCAAGATTGGATGGTTTGTTTGCCTTGAAAACAGCTGAAAATCAAAACTCGATTTTTTCCAATTCTTGAAAAATTTTGACAAAATTTTGGTTGTTGTAAGGGCTAGGGTTTCGTGTCTCTTCTTGTACATATTGCTGGCTATTTATAGAGTGATTTGAGAGAGGAAAAACAAGGCAAAAAGATTTGATTTTGAATGCATTGAATGATTTTCAAATAAAATCAAATTTCTGAAAGAAATTTGATTTTCTCTTAAATGAATGATCATGCACGAAATTGGTATGTGTTTTGGGCTTCCTTGGACCTCAAGCATGATATAAAATCACTCTTCTTGAAAAAATATCTTATTTTCATATTTTATATAATTTAATTTTGAATTAAATGGTTTAAAATTCAAAAATAAATTAATAAAATAGAAAATTGCCATGGCCAAGCATTTATGAGTCACAAATAATGTCATGAACAAGTTTAGATCAAAAGATTATAGGCCCATTTGGAAAATTTTGCATTTGACCAAAATCTCCTTTGTGCAATTGTCCAAAATTGCCCACTTCTGAATAGTGTATCTTGCTCAATTTTCCACATTTTGAGTGCTCTTGGAATTTTTGCAAGCTCTAGAGTCTAACCAACCTCTTTGGTTTCATCTCAATTGGGTTTCCATGCTCAATATATCTTCAAAACAAAATGTTGACTTTTTGTTGACTTTGAAAAGGACTTGTAATGTTTTGATCCATACCTTCCAAATGAAGCATTTTTTGAACATTCTTGCGAGACATGAAGTTGTAGAGAATTGAATTTCATTCAAAACAAGAGGTGGTTGAAAAATTTATAAGAAAGTCAGAAGAAGTTATGCTCAGTCAAAGTTTGGTTGACTTTTCACTAAGAAACCCTAATTTAGAAAGTTTAACTTTTGAGCAAATCTTGAGTTTTCTTGATGAATCATGATCAACCCTTGATCAAATGATGAATGTAACTTCAAAATGAGGATATTGACCAAAAATCATGAAGTTTGACTGTATGTTGACCATAGTTGACTTTTTGTCCAATACAATTGATTTTCAACCATCGAGCAATTATGCGGAAACTTGACATGAGGCTTGAAACTTGTCATGGAAAGTCTTTGAAGCATATGAGGAGGCATGAAGACCATTGGAGATGTTAGAAGTCCATCTTGATCTGAGAAATTCCAAACCCTAGTTTGGGTTGATTGTCTAGGAGAGGGTTTGTCTGATCAACCCTTGAAGAATCCTTGAGCACGGATGTATGGAATATCTTGAGAAGATCGAGAAAATTTTGGGGTATGACACCATGACACGAGAGGAGAGTCAGACTTTTCTTGATTAAGTTTAATAGTCGTGTCTGCTTTGACACCATTCGGCCTCGAGATAGCTTAGTTTCCATGAGAACTCTCATTGGCGGAATCTCAACTTCTAGAACCTTTGCTTCCATGCAGTATACTAGAAAAAGGTTCCCTGTTGAAGTACGTCACGATACGATACCCATCGAGCAAACAACGACATTTCGTGCGGTCTTTGTAGGTGATGACCATCTTCTAGGCGATCTTTTGATGTTCTTGTTGGCGACTAGCGATGCCGTTCATCTTTGGCGGTAAGGAGATGAGTTATGATGCTCAATCTTGAACTCCTCGCACAGTTCTTTCATCATTTTGTTGTTCAAGTTCGATCCATTATACGTAATGATCTTACTTGGAACTCCATATCGACAAATGAGGTTGTTTTGATGAACCTCACAACCACTTGTCTTATAACGTTGGCGTAAATCGCTTTCACCCATTTGGTGAAGTAGTCAATAGCTACTAAAATGAAGCGATGTCCGTTGGGCGCTTTTGGTTCGATCATCCCAATCATGTCAATGCCCCATGGAAAAGCCCACGAGAGGAGAGAACATTGAGTAGAGTCGGTGGCACATGGATCTTATCCGCATAGATCGACACTTGTGACATCTCTTGACATGTTCTGACAATCAGTTCCATCGTTATCCAATAGTATCTTGCTCTCAAGATTTTTGGACATTGCATGCCCATTTGAATGGGTTCAAAAGGATCCTTCATGAACTTCATGGATTATCGTGTCTCCTTCATACATGGCCATGTCTGGCGGGACCATGTCGAAGTTTCTTTTGTATAGCACATCTTCATTTAGGAAGAAATTTCTAGAAAGCCTCCTTAGGTTTTTGATCTTTGTGTGATCTCGGTAGGTACTCTCGAGTTTGAAGGAAATGCTTGATGTCGTGAAACCATGGTTTATCATCAAGCCCCTTGATTGCAAATACATATGCGAGGTCTTTCAAGGCGCTGATCACGGATCTGAGGCATATCATTCCAATCATTGACTTTGAACATGGAAGATAGAGTAGCTAAGGCGTCTGCCATTCGATTATGATCTCGAGGGATATGATGCAATTCCACTTTGTTGAAGAAACTCAACAAACGTCTTGCATAATCTCTGTAGGGAATCAAACCAAGATGATGAGTTTCAAACTTGTCTTTGATTTGATTGATCACAAGTGAAACTCCATATATGTCAGGATCTTGATCCTCAAGTCGATGGCTTCTTCGATTCCCATGATACAAGCTTCGTATTCTGCAATGTTGTTGGTGCAATCAAATAGTAATCTGGCGGAAAACGGGATATGAGAACCTTGGGAGTGATGATGACTTCCCCAATTCCATTGCCAAAGACATTAACTGCTCCATCGAAGATCAGACCCCATCTAGATTCTGGATCAGGACCTTCTTCAGGTAATGGTTCGTCACAATCTTTCATCTTTAAGTACATAACATCCTCATCAGGGAAGTCGAACTCGAGAGATTGGTATTTATTGATCGGTTGATAAGCCAAGTGATTGGCGAGAATGCTTCCTTTGACCGCTTTTTGAGCCGCCTGGATGTCATATTGAGATATGACATACGCCATCGAGCAATTCTTCTGTTAAAGCGGACTTTTCAAAGCGTGCTTGATTGGATCCATTTTTAGATTAACCAAGTCGTGTGATTGATCATGTCTTTGGAGGAGGCGTTTGAAGCCCACACCAAGCCAACATGTTTTCGAGCATGGAGTAGCGAGTTTCCGATCTGTGAACTTTTTACTCAAGTAGTAGATGGCATGCTCTTTCTTACGGTTTCATCTTGTTGTCCAATCGCATTACATGGACTCTTCTAGCACGGTAAAGTACATGATTAATGGTCTTCCTTCGATTGGAGGAATCAATATTGGTGGTTACGGCGGTATTCCTTAATCATCAAGCGCTTTTTGGCAATCTTCATCCACACAACCTCTTGATTTTGCGGAGAAGCTTGAATATATTACAAGTGCGATCATTTGAGAAATAAATCTGGAGATGTAATTCAACCGTCAAGAAATCCTCTCTTGCTTTTACGTAGGCGTAGGCATTTCTTGAATAGCCTTGACTTTATCGAGGTCAACTTCATACCTCTTTGTGAGACAATGAAACCTAGGAGTTTTCGAATCTTACCCCAAAGTGTTCGCGTTAAAAAGTGGCCAGGGAATCGAATCAATTTGGATTCTACGGCAAAGCAGTTTACTCTTTTGATTTGTTTATAAAGATGCATGAGCATCAAGCTTTATTATTTTCAATACAAGAAAAGATGATTTAATGATTATGAAAAGGGAAAGCTATTAATACCCTCAATTGATTTTGATATGCGTAACGACTAGCACAAACTAGGCATACGCATTGGGGAATTCGAGTAAGGGGTTTGTTATATAAAGGGAATAGATGGAGCACCCTAAATATATATGTTATCCATAGCTTTATATATGAATATGTTTGATATGTTTGTGTGTTTAATTGCTATTTCTATGATTGGGAAAGTTTCTCCTTTGGGATTTCAAGAAGGATAGATTATGAGGGATCCTAATGTTTGTTATTATTGTGCTCATAAAGATCATTGGATCTTACGCATACATATCCTTAGTGGGAATCGAGCATTTGTAGCTCGGATCTAAAGGGATCTATGGTTTGTTTGGTTTGAGGAAGAAAGAAATTTGCTCGCCAAGGATGAGACCTTGTGCCTACGTATTCTCAAAAGGATGTTGAGAAAGTCAGAGCAATCGTAGTTCCCACTTATGCTTAGTGGAAAGCAATGGGATGTTAGTAAGAGACACAGACAAATGTCATCTTAATGAAAAATGTATCTAATCTATTTCATCACATATATTTTGAAAAGTTTGATTGATTGAATCTTTATCGTAAGTTATAGGTGTTTTAATCGAGTGTACAAGCGTTACCACTTACATGTTTAAGAAAGATGTTTAAAAATGATTGAATCTTTTAATTGTAAGCATTGGGTGTTTTGATTGAGTGTACAAGCGTTACCACTTACGATTAAGAGATGTTTTTGTTTGAAAAGAGTTTGAAAAGTTTTTTTTGATTGTATGTGATGTGATAGATGAGATACTTCTTCCATAGAGATGATAAGCGTCTAAATCTCGAGGAGAAATTGATTGGATTAAGGGATGCTTTTAAAGAAGCCCATGGGTCCTTATGTTATAAGCCCAGAGGAGGCATTAGGGGTCATCGAGGTCCTTGTATGAAGCTCAAGAGGAAGCTATAGGGTATGGTGGCTTTGGCTTTAAAAGGATTTCAGGGTTATTATAATCTCATGGTTCTATCATAACGTGGGTGATTCTTTGTATTGGAAGCCCAATAGGAGGCTGTCAAGAGATTTCTGGTCTCTTTCTTGTTTGATGCCAGAAGGCTAAACTCAATGAGGAGTTCTTTTGAGCGAAGCCTAAGAGGAGGTGACTCGGCGGTGTTGTCTTATATGAAGCCTAAGGGAGGCTAAACTCGGATGAATGAGTTACCTTCTACAAAGCCCAAGAGGAGGCTAACTCTGTGAGGATGAGTTATCTTGTATAAAGCCAAGAGGAGGCTAATATTGTGGGAACCTATTGGTTAGACTAGTTGTTATGTTATAACTAGACAATTGTATAAACAAGTGCGTGTGTGTGTGTGATATGTATTCACGAGGGTTTATGAAGGAAATATAAACAATGCATGTAAAGTTTATTCTGAGTTTATGAAGGAAATATAAACAAGTGTGTGTAAAAAAACGTTTTAAAGCAGCGTAACGAATATTTACAAGTTTGAATTGTGTACAAAGAAGTAAATATGTACGAGCAGTATTTATGTACAAGGAGGTATAGATGTACATAGGAGGGTTGGGACTTACACTATAAGGGTGGCCCATTGGTTTAAAAAGTAGTTTCACAGAATAATGCTCCTTTTAATACCAATGGTATTCGATCAATATGTACAATCGAAGCGGAAGCGAGCGATCAAAGTTTATCATGTTTGCATATTTACAGAAGGTATCATATTATGTACAGAGTAAAATTGGTATATTCATAAAAAATTGGATATGTACAAGGAAAATATGTATGTACATAAAGAATGTTGGGACTTACAAGTAAGGGAGGCCCATGATCGGTTATAAAATTTGAGAGAAAGCGAATTCGGTTTTATCGTTTAATCGGATCGATCATGGTAAAAGATGTAAGTTTGATGAAAAGTTTTGAAGAATGTTTTGAAAATGTTTTTGAAAAGTGAAATATACTTGTGAAAAGTTTTGAAAAGAATCGGGCTTCGAAAGTTTGAAAAAAAATCACCTTTAAAGGTGCTTTGAAAAGTACTCAAAGTGTCGTTTTCACTCGATCAAAATATAATCGGATAAAAGTTTTTTGAAAATTTTGCACTATCATAAAATAGATACATTAATTGACAAGTGTACAAAAAATCACCTCAAAATGAGGAGTTTTGATTGGGTTTTGAAAAGTCAAAGTTTGTAAAAAAACATGAATGAAAAATTAAAAGTTTGGCAAAAGGTCCCAAGGCTACTCGAACAGGGACACATAGGCAAATGGTATAAGTGACTTAAGAGTGGCAGCAACATTGGGTAATAATACATCCGTGTATTGTGATTAAACCAACTAAATATATTTTAAAGCTGGATATTTGAATTCAAAAAGCACTTGTTCTTCATCTCCAATCCTTCAATCAATCCTCAAATCTTCGTTTCTTGATGAAATCAAAAGATGTAAACATGAAAGTTGATCGTTTTGAGCCCAGGAACATGATGGCATCACTTAATTTCATTTATTTTAAGCCTAACATGGTGAATTTACGAAGAACACGAAGAACCTAAAATTGAAAAATCTAATTGAAATCGTGTATGGTTGATGAATTGATCAATTGATTGAGGGTTATTGATCGTGGATAGTGCATAAACAAAATGGCCAAGAGTTTTTTTTGATTTGAATCAAGAAATCACAGAGTTCGAAGTTGGTGTTCTTACATTCAAGCGAGATCGAATTACGCTTTTGAGTGTTTCCAGTTGAGTTTTAATGATTCTTAGAGCACCATCGGCCTTCAAGGATCATGTATGAATGGTCTGCTTGCTGAATTTGCTTGGATAGCTCGACCAAGTCGACAGCATATAGCTCAAAGTAAAAGCTGGAAATCGTGGTTAGAGGTGTTACGATTTATTGTTAATAGTGCGCATCATGTCTATGATGTATGTTGATGATGTTTGAGTGAAGAAATCACAACTTATTCAAGCCAAATATGGAATTCGATGGTTTAAGCAGTTTTGAGCAAGTTTGTGGACATGGAGTGTAATTCTGATTTCTAGCTTGGATTGTGTTGATTTTATTTTTCAAACAAGTTTCATATTGATATTTAAACATGTTAGACACCAAATTACTCAAAGTTTTCACTAGTTTTTCAAAATGCAAGTTTTCTCAATTAACACTATGTTTCTTGATTTTTAAGAAAGAAGAGAAAGCATGTTCTTGCATGGCTTTGGTGTGGTTTGAAATTGCAAAGACCTCTATTTATAGGCCTCAAGTTCTGAAAATAAGTGAGAAAGTTTGGCTTTTGTATTTTCATCTTGCCTTAGAGGCAAGGAAGTCATTTTGCATTAAATGCAAAGGAAGCTTCATTTAACCATGGTTAAATCTTACCTTGATCCTATATCTTTACAATTACTCTCCCTCTGATATTTATCAGCACTAATCCTCTTGGCTGGGTGGCATGCTTCTAGAAAGAAGAAAATCAAAATGACTTATAATTTTGAACTTTGTACTTGAAAATTATGGATTTTGGAGCTCTAAGTTTCAAAATCAAAAGTATGGCTAGACTCCATGGATTTGAGATTTCTTGAATATTTTGGAAAGCTTGTTTCGAGGACTACAACTTTCATGTTTTGAGTTTTTTCCAATTCAAAGTGGAACTATGTGAAAAAATGCCATGAAGTTTGGAAAAAGTAAGAAATTTTAACACTTGAAAATTTTTCTAAGTGTTAGAAATTTTGACTTTTTGTTGACTTTTCCAAATTTCTTGATTTTTTTATGATCATGATGGATCATTTGAAGTATTTTGATGATTGAAAAGTTTTGTCTTGAAAAGTTGACCAAAGTCAAAGTTTGACTTTTACGTAGATGAAATTTCATCGGATGTTTCAGAAATTGATTGATGAAGTCTGTGAACTTCTGTGATGTTTTGAATCCAGAAATTAGGTCAACATATTGTATTTAAGATATGAAGATCAATCTCTACTCAAAAAAGTCATTCATTGATCAGAATATCAGAGATTGCTCATCCTCGACAAAAACCCTAATTGGTCGATCCTTGATAGATCAATGAGAAAAGTTGGATATCTGAAGATCAGAGGTTGATTATTTGATCAAGATAGATCAAATGAGATGAGGGAAACTCAAACCCTAATTGCTTGCCTCTTGAATCAGATGAAAATTTGATGAAACCCTAATTTTGACACATGAAATCCACACAATTACATTACGAGCTGTCAATGGTGCAATGATGCAGATGTAAGGTGGTATATTAGGTCAAAATGAAGATGACTTAAGTTTCTTTAACCTACAAAGTCAGTTCACCGTGTTACAGATACCATTCGGCCTCAGATAATTTAGTTTCCCTGAGAACTCTCATTGACGGGATCTCAACTTCTACGGGGACCACCGCTTCCATGCCGTATACTAGAGAAAAAGGAGTTGCCCCTATTGAAGTGCGTACTGAAGTACGATACCCATGCAGAGCAAATGGCAGCATTTCGTGCCAATCTTTGTAGGTGATGACCATTTTACGGACGATCTTTTGATGTTCTTGTTGGCGACTTCAGCGGTTCATTCTTTTTGGTAAGGAGCGAGTTATGATGCTCGATCTTGAATTCCTCACAGTTCTTTCATCATTTTGTTGTTGGGTTCGATCCATTATGCATAATGATCTTGCTTGGAATTCCATATCGGTAAATGAGGTTGTTCTTGATGAACCTCACAACCACTTGTCTTGTGATGTTGGCGTGAATCTTGCTTGACCCATTTGGTGAAGTAATCAATAGCTACTAGAATGAAGCGATGTCCGTTGGGCGCTTTTGATTCGATCATCCCAATCATGTCGATGCCCATGGAAAGGCCACGGAGAGGAGAGAGCGTTGAGTAAGTCGGTGGCACATGGATCTTATCTGCGTAGATCGGCACTTGACATCTTTTAACGTGTTCTGACAATCGATTCCATTTTATCCATAGTATCGGCTCTTAAGATTTTTGGACATTGCATGCCCATTTGAATGGGTTCCAAAGGACCCTTCATGCACTTCATGGATGATTGTATGCGCTTCTTGTGCATCGGCGTCGGCGGGACCATGTCGAAGTTTCTTTTGTATAGCACATCTTCGTTCAAGAAGAAATTTCTAGAAAGCCTCCTTAGAGTTTTCTTATCCTTGTACGATGCCCCGAGTGGGTATTCTCGTGTTTGAAGGAAACGCTTGATGTCGTGGAACCACGGTTTATCGTCGAAGACTACTTCAGTTGTGAATACATATGCAGGTCTTTCAAGGCGTCTCGGATCTTAGGCATATCATTCCAATCATTGACTTTGAACATGGAAGATAGAGTGGCCAAGGCGTCTGCCATCCGATTCTGATCTCGAGGGATATGATGCAATTCAACTTTGTTGAAGAAAGTTAACAAACGTCTTGCATAATCTCTGTAAGGAATTAGACCAAGATGATGAGTTTCATACTTGTCTTTGATTTGGTTGATCACAAGGGCTGAATCTCCATATATGTCAAGGATCTTGATCCTTAAGTCGATGGCTTCTTCGATACCCACGATACAAGCTTCATATTCTGCGATGTTGTTAGTGCAATCAAATAGCAATCTGGCGGAAAACAGGATATGAGAACCCTCGGGAGTGATGATGACTGCCCCAATTCCATTTCCGAAGACATTAACTGCTCCATCAAAAATTAAGCCCCATCTGGATTCAGGATCGGGACCTTCTTAGTGTGGTTCGTCACAATCTTTCATCTTTAAGTACATAACATCCTCATCTGGGAAGTCAAACTTGAGAGATTGGTATTCGTTGAGCGGCTGATAAGCCAAGTGATCGGCGAGAATGCTTCCCTTGACCGCTTTTTGAGCACGGTACTGGATGTCATACTCAGATAGCAACATCTGCCATCGTGCAATTCTCCCTGTTAAGGCAGGCTTTTCAAAGGCGTGCTTGATTGGATCCATTTTGGAGATTAACCAAGTCGTGTGATTGATCATGTCTTGGAGGAGCGTTTTGAAGCCCACACAAAGCACAATATGTTTTCTCGAGCATGGAGTAACGAGTTTCACGATCTGTGAACTTTTACTCGAGTAGTAAATGGCATGTTCCTTCTTACGGTTTCATTTATTTGTCGAGCATGCAGCCCATGGAATCTTCTAGCGGTGGTACATAATTAACGGTCTTCCTTCATTGGAGGAATCGGTATTAGAGGTTCGGCGGTATTCCTTGATATTGTCAAGCGCTTTTGGCAATCTTACATCCACACAACCTCTTGATTTTGCGGAGAAGCTTGAATATCGGCCTGATGGCGATCATTTGAGAGATAAATCGGAGATGTAATTCAACCGTTAGAAATCCTCTTACTTGCTTTTACGTATGTGGCGTAGGCATTTCTTGAATAGCCTTGACTTTGTCGGTCAACTTCAATACCTCTTTGGTGACAATGAAGCGTAGGAGCTTTCGGATCTTACCCCACGTGCATTTGTTAGGATTGATGGTGAAATTTCCTTAGTCATTGAAACAATTTTAAGAGATATTCTATATGCTCTTCTTCAGTGTCAGACTTTGCTATCATATCATCCACGTAGACTTCAATCTCTTTGTGCATCATGTCATGGAAGAGTAGTCATTGCCCTTTGGTAAGTTGCTTTGCATTCTTTAATCAAGCGGCATTACTTTGTAGAAAAAAGTGCCCCATGGCGTGATGAAAGATGTCTTCTCCATGTCTTAAGGATTTCTAGATCACCTTTATTGCTTTCTGTTTGACTTGCTTGCTTTATCTTTAAGGGTTGCTTGGGTATTATATTTGTGGGGGATCCTACACCCGGATCCGGGTTTCCTTTTAGGTAAGTAGCAATAAATCTTCACGACCGTTAGATGTATATCGAAACGGTCAACATGATGGCTACGTTAGTGTGACACTTTGGATGTCCTGATACTCTTCATTTCCATGTTGAGGATAGTATTTGGCTTCTGCGTGGTGTCATCAAGCACTAACTAAACTTTTAGAACCTTAATTGACCCATCTTGGCCATTAGAAGGTAGTGAGATGGCCGGCTTTGGTATAGACCGAGGTTGGCTGATACTCGATGCTACGCTCATTAAGATCAGACTTTTGGGATATTTTGATCGACCACTTGGTAGTCGTATTGAAATAAGCGCCTCGAGAAAGATCAATGATATGAGATTCCTAGAACCGGTTACTATTATAGGACGGGATGAACCAACTCAAACTTTTGGTGGGGTAATCACCTATACCTCATGCAAGCCTTAAACCTAGGCTCATTGTGTGAATTGTTTGTGTGTGCTAAACATGACATCATGACATCATTCGCATTGCATATCATTTCTAACTATTTCAAGGACCTAGGGTTTTATCTTTGCTCTGTTTTGTAGGGATTATGGCTTCTAGAAAGACTATCGAATCAACTTCATGGGTATACCTTCTCACTCAAAAATTGTTTTGAAATTCCGATCATGCTCGGTTCATCAAAGACATGGTTATCTACTTGATTTGGTTATCTCGGTTTGAAGAAGATATGATGCATGTCCTATTCGATTCTTGATCAAAACACCATTGCTTCACATTCCCAGTTATCGGTTAGTTCCTACCTTGGAAGAGTTCTCTAAGCTACTTGGGGTACCTATTCTTGATCAAATGCCATTCACGGTTTGGAAAAGGTCCTAAGTGCGAAGACATTACATCGACCTTACATCTTAAGCGCTCGGACATTGAAGCCAATTGGGAAACCAGTGGAGTTTAGGGTTTACTTGCCAAATTCACGATAAAGAAGCCGAGAATTCCTCAAAGTTATGAGTTTCCATGCATTTGAAGACATTGTGGTCGTGCTAATCTATGGTTTGATTCTATTCCCTAACTCGGATCAATTCATAGATGTCAACGCCATCAAGTTGTTCCTTACCCGCAATCCTGTGCCTACTTTACTTGGAGACATCCTACATTCTCTCCACACTCGTACTACTAAGAGACAAGGAACTCTCATGTGTTGAATACCGTTACTCTCCAGGTGGTTTATTTCGCACCTTCCTCCATCAGTTTTGAAGAACGAACAAAGGTTGAAGTGGCCTCAAAGGTTAATGTCACTCTCTCATTCCGACATCCGTTGGAGTCTTTTCTCTCAAAAGGATTTCACATTCATTGAGCGTTGTGGAGAATTCCCTAATGTACCACTCCTTGGTATAAGGGGAGGTATTACTTACAACCCTTCTCTAGCTCTACGTCAGTTTGGTTTTGCTCGAAGAGATGGTCCACATGATATGCTTCTCCAAGATATTGTGTTCAATTATACTCACAATCTCGAGTGCAAGCGAAGGTTCATACGCTTGGGGCATGGTAAAGAAGGCGATACCAAGACTTTGGGGCACCAAAACTCCATTCCTTGGGAACCTTACCTCAAATGGGTGAGAGCTCGAGCTCAAAACCTCATGATGCCATTCACGCCTATTTTACCAGTAATTATGGAACCTATTGCTATAGGTGGCGTACCTATCTTGTTCTCCATCGACATGCCTCTCGATTTTGAAGACTTGGAGAGATCACGAATTGACTTAAGAAGAAAGAGATACTTTTGAAGCTCGATGCTACATGGCGAGAAAGTTCTAGAGTTGACCAAGCTACTTCACGAGGCGGAACATCAACCTACCTCGGCACCAAGAGGCGCCATGGGAGACTTAGAGCTTTAGGATTTATATGTTTTCTTTTATTGTTTTGAACTATCTTTTGTACTTAAAAGAAAAGAATAATAAAGAGTACTAATAAATGTTTGTTCATTGCTTGTTTAACAAATTTAAATCTCTAAGGTCCTTGAAAACATTGCATTGCATTCGCATAAACATTGCATATCATAGCATAACATTGCATCACGGTACATTGAAGATTGGTTTCTCATTTGCTCGCTATTTATTTTAGCGAAATGGCTCTTGAGCAGTCATCAAAGATCTCGAGCTCGAGAATGCTCGGTTTAGATGTTTACGGCTTGGTCCAAGGCCAAGAAGATCGAAGAAGCTCATCAACGAAAGAAGAAGGTTGTTGGTCTCCTCAACATGGGCAGACGCTACAAAGGCGATCCTAAAGTGGTTAGTCGAATTGAGCTCTCTGAAGGAAGTATCAAGAAGGAGGATGAGCAAAGTGACAAGGGTGATGGCGAAGGTAGTCAGCATGAGCACGAGAAAGAATATGATAATGGCCAATACTACGATGAAGATGACAAGTACAAACAACTTGAAGACCGTCGAATCTTTGTGGAAAACCTGAAGATGTCCGGGCTGAATTTTGATGATCTGAGTCTTGTCCCTGTGTTGCACCCCAAAATTTGCCCTCCTATCTCGATTTTATCTGGTTTAGGCATCACATTCACCTGCATATACTTCCATTAGGTCATTGACATTAAGCAGTCATTTACACATATGCATCATTTCATCGTATTTAAATTGACCAAAAGTTAGTTTAAATTGATATTTGCATCATTTATGGTTATGAAATACCCGTTATTCCACTGCATTAATTTTCATTTCTCTACATTTTTCTTGCATCATTTTAAGTTGATTATATGTCGATGATATCAATATTTCGATTTTACAAGCAATTTGCTAAAAGCGATTCGACCTTTGTCACGGAAATTAGTGGGAAAAATATTTCAAACTTTAGCCTCTAACTCCTTTGCTTTATGAATCTCGTGTCACGTAGATCATGAAAATGTGATCTCTCTAATTTTCAATACATTTGAAGTTTTGTTTTTAACCGTAAGTGTTTTAAAATCGGTATTTTTATTATCGTTTTATTTCAATTTTAATTATGTCGATAATTTTTCTTTAATCTATGAAACCGTGATTTATTTTAATATGTTTATTTTATTTTTCGGATATTTTATTGTCCAATTTTTTATCATTTAACAATTTTAAGTGTCCAATTTTCACCTCAAAAATCAAAATAAAATGTTGTTGGATAGGTTTGTTTTAATCTATTGGGCTTTTGGGTCCAATTCATCAAAAGGTATTTTGCCATTTTAAAATTGCCAAACCCTAATATTTGGGTATATATGTATACGTTATGTCATTGATTAAGGGGCGAAATTTGGCAAATGTGAGAGAAGGAGGTGGAGGCGGTTGGTTTTGGGGATCTGTGAAAAAATAAATTATTTTTCATTTTCCAAACAGCCCTATCGCTGCTTCCCTCAATACTCTCTGTTGCTCCCTCGTGTCTCACTCATACTCCTTCACCCTCGTCTCCAATCATCCTCACCGTAACATACCCTCTCAATTCCTTCATCTTCTCAAAACTCCTCCTTGCCATATCCTTCACCAACAGCCACTTCACCTTCTCCCGAACCCTGTCATCACGTGAAACAAACGGTAACCTCAACCTTCCTCCACCTACATCCATCGACTCCTGTTCAGCTCCCTCATCAACTCCTCCATTTTCACGAAACCACCTCCCGTAGCATCTCCTCCGCCATTTGTCTTTTCCGAGACCGTTTCCTTCATAACTGTTTCGCCAACTCCCCATTCACATGACCGTCCCCTCATCGCTGTAGCTCCTTCACCGTTCAACCCACCATCTTCCGCGGAAAACACATACAACCCCTTTCTCATTCTCGCGAAACCTCACACCCCTCACCGTCATCATCACTCGTCAACTTGACTCTCATCGCTTCTCTCGTCAACATCACGGTGACCGGCCGTGAGAAACATGAGTCACTACTCGACTCTTCCAACTCTTTTCAAAAACACCTAACGACATTGCGTTTCGGCGAAATGGGAAGGTGGTTGCTCACGAGTTCCATGACTCTATCTGGCGGAAGACATCCAACAAAACCAAAGGATAGTTTCGGCTCTGGTCGACCTACACTTCACGATTCCATGGCGGACATCCGCCTTTCGAGTTCGGTTCACTCGTCATCATCATGTTCTCGGCTTCTTGGTAAGATTTGAGTCATTTCATGCCCTTATACATATCGATATGCGTGAAATATTGCTGTTTGATTCTGTATCTTGCTGCCATGAGTTAACCCTTTGATAACAACATGGTGATTTTTGATTTGGTTAAGTTGTTTGTAAAGAACAGGGTGTTGATCTTTTTGTTGCTCTGACATTGGTGCTAATTGATAATGGTTGATATGTTGTGTTTACGAGTTATAACCGTTATGCCGCTTAAATTTGTAATAAAATTGGTTTTTACGTGCTCTGTTTGTGTCGAGTCCGCGCGATTATCACGTTAATTGCTTTCATAAATTTGATTTTTGTTTAGTAACAAGGTGCTATGCTATTTCGTTTGAAGTTGGGAAGTGATATCTATATTTGGTTTCGATGATGGTTTAATGATTAAGCCGCGTTACTCGCGTGTAATTTTAACCGAGAAATCATTTAGGCATTGTGTATCATGTTTTAATTTCGATTGGATGTGATAAGGTTTCCATGACTAGTTTCAATGATGGTTCGACATCTAAATCGCGTTATTCGTGAAAGATATAACCGAGAAACTGTCGTGGGCAGCCGTGCTACTTTTGTTTTTCTTTTGAATTTGTGATAAGGATTCCACTCTTATTTTCGATGATGGTTTGACGATAAGGCCGCGTTTACTCGCGGGTATATCTAACCGAGAAAATTACAATTGCATATTGTTACATTTTTCATTGTGTTGCGATTTCGAAACTTGAAGTAAATTTGAATTTCGAAAACCGTATGAACACATATATTGGGAGCACTCGGTTTGGTTTGTGATGCTTGCATTTTGTTGATTTCTATGGTAAATAGTTGATTGAGGATTCCATGTAAGTTTCAATGATGGTTTAAATGTCTATGTTGCGTATATTCGCGTAGATTATGGCCGAGAAACTTTTGGGGCAGCATGCCGTGTCTTTTATATTGAATTTGAACAAGAAAAGTCGTTTTATCTTGAGTAAAATTGATGGATTAGCGGCTGCCCGACTTTGTTTTGTTTGAATTGTAATCAATTTTCTACGCACAAGTGTATATGGTTGTCCGGATTCTAATAGCATGTTTGAAACTTCACATCGATCTTGTTTTGCTTTCTCTTTGAATTTAATTGAAAACCATGAGTTTGTTTATACTTGTGTATCGATGTTGATTTCGTCTTGGTGCTTAATTCACTTGAAAGTGATTTTTGATGATGTTTCGAGTTGATCTCAATTCATAAGTTTTGTGTTGGATGTCGTGGAATCACACCGTAAGGTAAGAACCTCTTTGGATCTCTTTGAGAGGATTTTCTTGAGTAAGTTTTGTATATGCATAGCGGCTGCCCGGGTTGGTAAGTGGTTGATAATGCAAGTTACCTTTGAGTTTATGCAATTTTTGATCGATATTGGCGTTTTCTTAAGATAATGGTTGCTGCCCGCTTAGGTTCATGTGGTTTAAATGTGTTTAGAATTCAATTTTCATGTTTGAACTTGTAGTGAACAATAGCATGAGGTTATGTGATTTTATTTCATTCTGAATAACAATACTTGAATGTTCAACCGTTTGGTTCTTGAATCGTCCATACACATCATTACAATTTTGATTTATTTCGAGTTGAATCCTAATGATGAGTTTTCTATTATTGTGCTTCCCGTTTGCGTTAAGTATTTGTTTGAGATGTTTGAATTGAGCACAATGTAAGAAGTTGCTGCCGTTTTGGTTTCATCGGTTATAACATGCTTAATGTCGCTTTTCGTTTTGAACTCGAAATGAAGTTTAGCTTGAACCTCTTTGGTTTTGGTTCGTTTGTAAATTGAAATGCTTGAATAATCAATTGCTTAGTTCTTCGTTTTGTTCATGTACATTCATTTAATTTCATTCCAACTTCATACCTTGTTTACTAACCATTTTGATTTATTGCAATTTCGTCTTATTTTATCACACTTATGCTACTAACCAATTTGTTTGTTGTGAAGGCATCCAAGAAAAGTCCGATCATCATTTCCCTTAGCATATATACTTTTCTTCTTCAATTAAATTCTTATCATTGTTGTTCCATTATTAATATCTAGTAAATGTCATTTTTATTTTTGTAAATATAAAATACATAATACTTTTATTATATTTAGTATGTAAATATACATATTATCGATATTCTTATAACTTTATTCATATCCATTTGTAAATAAATTCAACTACATTGTAATGATCTTTGTGTTGCAATTTTGAATTTGGAATTTAATTCAACCTTCGAATGAATTTGGATGCAAATATATCCATTCTTAGCATAGTTTACATTTGTATCTTGAGTGATGTAGGAATCTTCATTTGATATTCATCCGATGCACCAAGCCTTATCCGATCTTGAAGACTACTCGGAGCTCAATTCTTTCAACGCATAAAAGCTATTTATTTATTCAAATTAATTCGATTTGGTTGTAATAGCTTAGGATTTATTCCTTGTGTATTCTAATTACCGTTTAATTACGCGTTATCATATTAGAACACATAGCCTCCTCTTGGGCTCCTCATCAAGAAGCAGGTAAACATACACAATGCACACCTGCACACATTTATAGTTTGGTCCTGGGCTTTTCTCTGACAACTATTCGATCGATTGTTCCAATCGGTCGTTTAGAATACTAGTGTCACGCTAGTCCCACTTTTAGGAGCATACATAAAGCCACCTTGTATGGGCTCGCTTGTTTTCCTAAAACACTTTCAAGTCAATTCCTAAAACACTTTCAAGTCAAAAAACATAGTGTTATGGTACTTAATTAAATTGTTAGAGGTTCACCGATTTAATTAAAATGTAAAATATTTGGGCCATTAGAGGTAACCCAATGACTTGAATACTTTATTCCATACACTTGAACATTTAAAACACTTTCATATTAAATTAATTAATTGAATTTGTTTTCAAAATCAATTTTCTACAAAACAAAAACATATGGTATTTAATTAAATTGTTAGAGGTTAGCCGCGATTTAATTAAAAATGTAAAATATTTGGGCCATTAGAGGTAACAATGACTTAAATACTTTATTCCATACATTTAATAAAAGTGAACTTTGTTTCACCTCACTTCTTTTCATAACAAAGATTTTGGATGAGAGATGATCGGTTGACCTCGATCACCAATCTCGAGTATCGAATCGTTAGAGGATATCAGCGTTTTGATACTTGTCATCCACAACCAAACCCTAAAACACTTTCAAATTAAATTAATTAATTGAATTTGTTCTCAAAATCAATTTTTCTACAAAAAACAAAAAAAACATAGTGTTATGGTATTTAATTAAATTGTTAGAGGTTAGCGACGATTTAATTAAAATGTAAAATATTTGGGCCATTAGAGGTAACCCAATGACTTAAATATTTTATTCCATAACACTTAATAAAAGTGAACTTTGTTTCACCTCACCCTTTTCATAATAAAGATTTTGGATGAGAGAGATCGGTTGACCTCGATCACCAATCTCGAGTATCGAATCGTTAGAGGATATCCAAGCGTTTTGGTACTTGTCATCTACCATTAAAATCAATTCAACTCATTCAAATCTTTTTCGCTCATATCGATTATCAAAATCAAAAACATTTTCTTCTAAAATCAACACAACCAATCCAAGGCATTTTCAACAAGAACTACGGGTTTGACTTTCCCATTGCACGAGAATCGTAGGCAGCGGTTTCAAAACCGTGTCAAACACAAAATAATAACAAACAAATCCATTTTCTTTCTATTTATTCATAATTTAGAAATAGCGATTACACACAAACACATTTTGAACTAAATGGGTCCCATCGATCGATGGACGTAAGTGCTAATACCTTCCCTTGCGTAACCGACTCCCGAATCCATGCTTTTGGTCTTGTAGACCGCCTTATCAATTTTGTGGGTTTTATCTATATTTTCCCGTTCTTTCTAGAACAAATAAAATTAGGTGGCGATTTCATTGTTGTTTTGAAAATTCATTTAAATGATTTTTGAAAATCGAGTTACTTGATTGGCGACTTCTTTGGGAGTTTTTAAAAACTTTTTGACTAAGCGAGTCAACCCTAGTTTAGTTCTTCGCATGTTTGTGTGTTTGTTTATCGCTTTCTTCTTTATGCTTATCTATTGTCTATTTGTTTATTTTCCTCTATGCTTTATATATTATTTTGTTGATATATTATTGTGATGGGAATTCATGGGCATTGATACATAGATAAGCCCACTACCCAGGCTTCTAGGTCACCTTTTAGGAATAGAGGGGTTGCATAGCCTAGGTCCACTTGACTTCATTGTCTTGTTGGCCCGAAGCGAAGACTCCGACTTAGAGTTGGTTGTTTTAAGGAGGTTGTTGGCCCGCGATAGCGCAGGACATCAATCTTTGGACAAATGACCTATAACTCTAAGTTTGTTCATGTTATCTAACAGACCAACGCTCAAATTTTGGATTTGAGCATCCCTTTAAGAGCCGTTTCTTGGAGTATACTTTTACAAATACTATCGCCACGTAGGCCTCTCGCGCGATGATAATATTTGCTAAAAGGGGATCTGAGACTCCGAGAAACATTTAGCAAAAAACAATTAGAACCACCTTGTTTGGGGTTATTGGGTAGAAGCCTAGAGCTATCCTATCTTGAGGCCACCTAAATAAGTTGTTACGATTACCAATATCATCCCTGATTCACGTCTCTGTGAACCTATTATTATCATCATGTTGCATTCCATTTGCATCAATCATCTCAAAAGAGTTTATTTCCCATATCATTCATGCATCATCATGCATTTCATTCATTTCAATCAGATGACTCATTTCAACCTGGCTTCTTATCCGAATCTCAAGGCTGGCGATTTCACGACATCGTCGTCATCATGGATCAACTTCAGGCGAGTGTGGCTGCGATGAATACTCATATAGATACCCAGATGGATCAATTCATGGAGATTATCCAGAACCTCGCCATTGGACAAGAAGAGTTGAAGCAAGTTGTTCAGAGATCCGAGGTTGTTACCACTGATCATGTTAATCCACCAGGTGTTGGTCTTAACCACAAGGAGGTCCTTTCAAATCAAAATATCAAAAACACCGTTCAGATGCATGTCAATGGAACTCCTCATTGTGAGGACATCTTCGAGTCTTCGTTTGACACCTTCAGGTTTCCGATTGAAGAAACCGAATCTGAGAAAAGCTTCACCTCCTTGAGAAAAGGATGAAAGCTATTGAGGGTCGTGATTCCCTTGGTTTAGACGCTTCTAGTTTGTGCTTGGTGCCTGATATCAAAATTCCTGCAAAGTTCAAAGTCCCCACTTTTGAGAAGTATAAGGGTACCTCTTGTCCAATTACTCACATCAAGCCTATTGCAATAAGATGGCTCCATATCGGAAAATGACAAGCTCCTCATGCACTTTTTCAAGATAGCCTCGGTGGAGCATCTCTCGAGTGGTACACTCGGCTTGAACGAACTCACATCCAAACTTGGAAGGATTTAGTGAAGCTTTTGTCAATCGTCGACTATAATAGGGACATGGCTCCACGAATTCAACTCAAGGTTTAACTCGAAGGCGAAGAATCTTTCAAAGTATCTTGAGAGATGGAAAATTAGTGCTAGAGTTCAACCTCCTCTTTTGGAGCGAGAACTCATTGAGATGTTCTCCATACCTTCATGGTCCCTATCGATTCTTGGATGTACTTCTACATTTTCACACCTAGTTGTTGTAGGGGCGAATTGGCGTGGCCTCAAGATGGGCAACATTCGGGATGTCGCTATTACTTCCAATTCCCGGGCGAATTAATGAAGAGCAAGTACAATTTAGGGGCGAGGAAGAAGCTCCTGCATACCCTTCACTTGATTCCTAATCGGTGATAAAAGCTAATTCTAATCGGTGTGCTTCACAAATCGTGTTGCAATCATCAAACACCAGGACAATATGCTCCCCAAAGCGCTCCTCGACAACAAACTTATCGACAAAGTCATCAGCGTGAGGTGGGAAGAATCTGATAAGGCCAAGAAAAGTGCATGATCGAATCCCTATGGCTCATAGTGAGTTGCTAACTCACCTACTCCAACATTCTTTGGTGGAGTTAAAGGAGCTCGGGGCCTCCTTTTCCGTATCCTTTGGGATATGATCACGATGCCTCTTGTGAGTTCCATTACAGGGCACTGGCCATACAATTGAAGGATGTAATCTTTTCAAAACACATTCGAAACTCATTGATTCCAAAGCAATCACGTTCACTCCAGGGTCTACGCATCAATTGAACTCTTCTTTGACTCGATGAGCGTCACAACTACAAAGTGCATCTTACGAAAGAAATCCATAAGGAGACCGGTCTCCTCAACATGGAATTTCTAGTTTTATCTTGCATGCTCATTTGTAATTTTTCTTGTTTTGTTGATACTTTCTTGTATGCAAAACTTGCTCATTTCGAATACTAATCATAATGCATTGAATATGTTTGTCTTGAATTGATCCATTCGTATTCACTCTTATTTGTTTTACTATGCTTTTGATATTCAACTCTTATTAATAAAGCAACACCTCGGAGGGAGGATGACGAATAATTTACTAAGAATCTCAAGCGTTATGCTTTTGGTAAAACCACACTAATGATGTCGGGCTTTGTTTCAAATTCCCAAACAGGAGATATAAGGGTGAAACCCTCGTTAACCTTTGAGCCTCGAGTAGGAGTTTCTTTTCTATTTAGAAAAACCCTCATTTTTTAACACAGGGTAGGGTAGTGTTGATTAATCGATCGGCGTTCAAAACTCATCAAGTGCGCATCCAAGGATACAACATTGGTTACCTTTCAAAGGTTGAGGAAGGTCAAAGCGCAATGGTCAATCTTCGCCAATCAACGATGTGCATCGAAAGAGGTTGAAATCGTAATGGTTATCACTCGCAAATCAACGGATGGCGATACCACAATTGTCATCACTCATCCGCCAAGGATTCAGCGATCCTGATCGCCTCGATCAAACAAAGATGGAAGATCACCGACTTGTTCAAAGAAAAGTGATTAAAAAAATGATGACAAAAAGCCCGCTAAGTTGAAACTTCATAATAAGTCGCTTAGGCAAAAATGGCAAAAAGGAAAAAAGAAAAAGTTCAACAAAAATCCTCCTTACAAGAACAAAGTCGTGTGATCAGACACCAAAATCAAAAGGTGAGTGAGTGTCGTGTCCAGGAAACCTCAGTGGTTCCTCAACCATCATAAACTTCTCTCAAGAGATGAATGCTCGCATCAAGTTATACGAACCTAGGATTGGAGAACATCACGGAGAATGGGAGGCACCAAATATTTTGAGCCTAAAATCTTTTCTAAAACACATGAACAGGACCACGTTACAACCCTTGAAAGTCCTAGTTGAAGCATGGGTTAACTCAAAGCAAAAGCATTACAAGAATCGGTAACGACTCCTAGGAGGCTTGCTAAACATTTGAGTTGGTATCACTCAATCTTTCACAAAAAATTCGATGTTTCGACATCCTTTCAATAAAAGTTACTTTAACTTCAAGACAAACATGAACTTTGCATTAGAATTATCATTCGTGGAATAAAACATTCTTTGCATATAGATAAGTGCTTAAACATCAAGTGAGCTTGCATATTGAGCATCAGACAGATAATTTGATTGTCCTGAAGGACATATTGCTTCAAGTATTTGATTGAGCACAAAGCAGCTCGAGTTGAGAAGTAAGGTTGTGAAGTAGCCTACTTTCAAGATGAAAACCACCCTGAGCAGGTGATGTCTTCTAATTTCAGTCAATCTAGGGCATTTATGTCGAGATTCGGAAAATCTCTCAAAGAGAGGAGTAATCAAGGGCATTCATCCGAGCAAAATCTCATGAAGCTTTCTCGAGACTATCTTCTTCAAAATCCCTACAGATTGGGGCAAAACATTATGTAGGGCATTCCTCCACCTCATAATTAATCGAGTCAGTCGGTATGCTAAACAACGTTGAGTTTGAATGGCATGTCGAAATCGGGATCGTCATCCTCGACTCATCGAGATCTAAGTGCATGTTGGATTTTCTCCATCGAAGTTAGGATCATTATCTCCATTCAAGTCGGGATCGTTATCCTCGACTCATCGAGATCAAGATTTTGTTATCCAAGATTTCGAATGAAAGGGCATGATCGCTGAGAATCGATCAAGCGACAAAGTTTCTTTCTCTCAACAAGAGTTATCTATGGCATATGTGTGCCTTGGATGTTATCACTCTTTCATAAGCGGAAGATCGCAAAGCAGTTCACACCAACAAGATCATTTTCAAAGGCTCCTTATGCGGAAGATGTTGTCGACTCCTCTTATCGAGAGCTCGAAATCCTGGGTTACTAAAGTCAGGAATCCCATGCAACAAGGTCATCATCCCAGATGAATGTCAATTTCCAAGAGTTACTTCCCCAGTGATGTTGATCATTGAGAGTTGATACTTCTATTACGCAATCCCTATCGAGTCGGACTATCATCTCTTTGATGAAGACCAGATGATTGTATTCAATTCATGGAAGGTTGATGTTCCCTCGGCAGCTCACAATTGCCTTTAGTCCTGGATGAATCATTAAAACATGCATCATTGCATTACATAGCATCCTCAAAAAAAACGCGTAGCATTTCCATTGATATGGAGCATTACGCTAAAAAATAATAATCTCAAACATGCATCTAAGCACAAGCCAGATTAATGTGTTTCTCGAGTACCTTTTGCGTCTCCGAAGAGAAGCTTATCCATAAAAATCCCCAAGTGGTATTCCCAGTCAGAGTTCCCTCAAGAAATTCTTCTTGTCGTTGTTATCTGCATTTTTGACCCCGTGTCGGTCTCCTACACCATTCAATTCAATTTTTTACCAAGCATCTTGCTTTTTGCAAATTCTTATTTTTATACCCGTGTTTGCCTCTATCGTTAGGGTGCGAGTAAGAGTTGGTGTCTAACCTTTCTTGCTTCTCAATTATTTGAGTATCCATACTTGGTGTGTGGTAATTCATATAATTGCCACTCTTGAAAATTACACCCGCCTTTGGCACGAGGGATATTGTATTTCTTGCACATTTGCAACCTTTTAAAGTCCAACATAGTTTGGCAATCCTTGCTAGAGTCCCCTTGTTTGGCCTCTTTCCCGTGAATTCGTCTTGATCGGCGATTTTGCCATTCCATATACCTTTCCCCGGTGAGTGCCTGATCGGTCTCATTCTTGCGTATGTCTAATATGCATTTTCGATCTTTATATGTCCAATATCCTTACGGGCATGTATACTTTGAAACCTTTGTTAGAGTCGTCTTGATCGGTCTCTTTCGATGTATGTCTAATATCCTTACGACATATGCTCCTATATGTTCAATATCCTTACCGAACATGTATATTCGATCTTTATGTGTCCAATATCCTTACCGGGCATGTATATTTTGAAACCTTTGTTAGAGTCGTCTTGATCGGTCTCTTTCCGATTGTATGTCTAATATCCTTACGACATATGCTCCTTATGTGTCTAATATCTTTACGACATATACTCCGTCCGTTCTCATTTTGATCTGCGAAGCAACTTATTTAAGTATGCTCGTTCTAAAGATCTATGAGTTCTCACCTTCGATCTGCAAAGCAACTTATTGAGTATGCTCGTTCCAAAGTGCATGCGGTTTCGTTTTGATCTGCGATGCAACTTATTGAAGTATGCTCGTTCCAAAGATCTATGAGTTCTTACCTTTCCGATCTGCGA
Organism: Vicia sativa; assembly: GCA_021764765.1. Classification (NCBI taxonomy): domain Eukaryota; kingdom Viridiplantae; phylum Streptophyta; class Magnoliopsida; order Fabales; family Fabaceae; genus Vicia; species Vicia sativa. The sequence goes on along the minus strand of CM038793.1, from coordinate 171,596,084 downwards.
AGCAACTTATTGAAGTATGCTCGTTCCAAAGTGCATCGGTTTCGTTTACGATCTGCGAAGCAACTTATTAAAGTATGCTTGTTCCAAAGATCATCATTCTCATTTTGATCTGCGAAGCAACTTATTAAAGTATGCTCGTTCAAAGATCTATGAGTTCGTCTTCCTTGATCTGTGAAGCTTATTCAAGCGTATTCGTGCTAAAGATCTATGTTTGGAGTTCTTCGTTTCTCCTTTCTTCTAAGTCCTCCTTTGGTAAAACTTTTCTCCCCTTACGATGCGGTAACCTTCTTGTATGTCTCGGTTCCCGATCACACGATCGATGTCTTGATAACCTTACCGTTGTAGCAACTTTGCTAATTTTGTTTCACCTGATCGATGTCTTCCGGTAACCTTACCGTTGTAGCAACTTGCTAATCTTGTTTCACCCGATCACCTGATCGATGCTTCCGGTAACCTTACCGTTGTAGCAACTTTGCTAATTTTCTTTTCCAATCACCTGATTGTGATCTCCCGGTAACCCTACCGATGTTATGGATCTTACTACCTCTTTGGTTTCCCGGTGACCTCACCGACGATAATGACCTCACTATGGCTTTCTTTTCCAATCACCTGATTGTGATCCCCCGGTAACCTTACCGATGTCAGCCACTTTGATATCATTTCAACCGAAAGTTAGTAAATTTTCCATAATTTCTTTCCAAATACTTATTTCCTGGTGACCTCACCGATGATAATGACTTCAATATGGCTTTCTTTTCCAATCACCTGATTGTGCTCCCCCGGTAACCTTACCGACGTCGGCCATTTTGATATCATTTTCATTCTAATCTCTTGATTGACTCGTAAACCGGTAACCATCTTGAAGTCGAGCCTTTTACCGACATTATTTTTCAAAAACTTGGTACCCGGTAACCTTCTTTGTCGAGTCGCCGATTGTAAATATTCATCATTCCTCTCCTTTTGAAATCTTTTGGGAATATCATACCATTATCCGTAAAGCTTGTTAGTGGAGGCTTCAAAAACATAAAACAACAAAAAATATTTCTACTTGTTCTTGGACGCAAATTTTAGGGTTCTTTGGTATTTAATCTTCTTCTACCTTGAAAGTTGAAAGCTAGCACCAATCTCACTTCGGGTTAAAGATGATTAAATAGAACAATATTGCACCCAAAATTTGCCCTCCTATCTCGATTTTATCGGTTTAGGCATCACATTCACTGCATATACTTCCATTAGGTCATTGACATTAAGATCATTTACACATCGCATATGCATCATTTCATCGTATTTAAATTGACCAAAGTTAGTTTAAATTGATATTTGCATCATTTATGGTTATGAAATACCGTTATTCCACTGCATTCATTTTCATTTCTCTACTGTTTCTTGCATCATTTTAAGTTGATTATATGTCGATGATATCAATATTTCGATTTTACAAGCGGTTGCTAAAAGCGATTCGACCTTTGTCACGAAATTAGTGGGAAAAATATTTCAAACTTTAGCCTCTAACTCCTTTGCTTTATGAATCTCGTGTCCGTAGATCATGAAAATGTGATCTCTCTAATTTTTCAATACATTTGAAGTTTTGTTTTAGTAAGTGTTTTAAAATCGGTATTTTTATTATCGTTTTATTTCAATTTTAATTATGTCGATAATTTTTCTTTAATCTATGAAACCGTGATTTATTTTAATATGTTTATTTTATTTTTCGGATATTTTATTGTCCAATTTTTATCATTTTAACAATTTTAAGTGTCCAATTTTCACCTCAAAAATCAAAATAAAATGTTGTTGGATAGGTTTGTTTTAATCTATTGGGCTTTTGGGTCCAATTCATCAAAAGGTATTTTGCCATTTTAAAATTGCCAAACCCTAATATTTGGGTATATATGTATACGTTATGTCATTGATTAAGGGGCGAAATTTGAAAGCGAAATGTGAGAGAAGGAGGTGGAGCGGTTGGTTTTGGGGATCGTGAAAAATAAATTATTTTCATTTTCCAAACACCCTATCATTGCTTCCCTCAATACTCTGCTGCTCCTCGTGTCTCACTCATCTTCACCCTCGTCTCCAATCATCCTCGGTAATAACATACCCTCTCAATTCCTTCATCTTCTCAAAACTCCTCCTTGCCATATCCTTCACCATGACCTTCACCTTCTCCCAAACCCTGTCATCAGTGAAACAAACTGTAACCTCAACCTTCCTCCACCTACATCCATCAGACTCCTGTTCGGCTCCCTCTCATCAACTCCTCCATTTTCAAAAACCACCTCGTAGCATCTCCTCCGCGCCATCTGTCTTTTCCCGAACCCGTTTCCTTCATAACTGTTTCGCCAACTCCCCATTCACATGGCCGTCCCCTCATCGCTGTAGCTCCTTCACGTTCAACCCACCATCTTCCGCGGAAAACACATACAACCTTTGTTTCTCATTCTCGAAACCTCACACCCTTCTCACCGTCATCATCACTCGTCGACTTCAACTCTCATCGCTTCTCTCGTCAACATCACGGTGACCGGCCGTGAAACAGTCACTACTCGACTCTTCCAACTCTTTTCAAAAACACCTAACGACATTACTGCGTTTGGCCGAAATGGGAAGGTGGTTGCTCACGAGTTCCATGACTCTATCTGCGGGAAGACATCCAACAAAACCAAAGGATAGTTTGGCTCTGGTCAACCTACACTTCAGATTCATGGCGGCGGACATACGCAGCTCGATTCGGTTCACTCGTCATCATCATGTTCTCGGCTTCTTGGTGAATTTGAGTCATTTCATGCCCTTATACATATCGATATCTGTGAAATATTCTTTGTTTGATTACGTATCTTCTTGCCATGAGTTAACCCTTTGATAACAACATGGTGATTTTTGATTTGGTTAAGTTGTTTGTAAAGAGCGAGTCTTGATCTTTTGTTGCTCGACATTGGTGCTAATTGATAATGGTTGATATGTTGTGTTCTGAGTTATAACCGTTATGCGCTTAAATTTGTAATAAAATTGGTTTCACGTGCTCTGTTTGTGTCGAGTCCGCGCGATTATCACGTTAATTGCTTTCATAAATTTGATTTTTGTTTAGTAACAAGGTGCTATGCTATTTCGTTTGAAGTTGGGAAGTGATATCTATATTTGGTTTCGATGATGGTTTAATGATTAAGCCGCGTTACTCGCGTGTAATTTTAACCGAGAAATCATTTAGGCATTGTGTATCATGTTTTAATTTCGATTGGATGTGATAAGGTTTCCATGACTAGTTTCAATGATGGTTCGACATCTAAATCGCGTTATTCGTGAAAGATATAGAGAAGCGTAGGTGGGCAGCCGTGCTACTTTTGTTTTTCTTTTGAATTTGTGATAAGGATTCCACTCTTATTTTCGATGATGGTTTGACGATAAGGCCGCGTTTACTCGCGGGTATATCTAACCGAGAAAATTACAATTGCATATTGTTACATTTTTCATTGTGTTGCGATTTCGAAACTTGAAGTAAATTTGAATTTCGAAAACCGTATGAACACATATATTGGGAGCACTCGGTTTGGTTTGTGATGCTTGCATTTTGTTGATTTCTATGGTAAATAGTTGATTGAGGATTCCATGTAAGTTTCAATGATGGTTTAAATGTCTATGTTGCGTATATTCGCGTAGATTATGGCCGAGAAACTTTTGGGGCAGCATGCCGTGTCTTTTATATTGAATTTGAACAAGAAAAGTCGTTTTATCTTGAGTAAAATTGATGGATTAGCGGCTGCCCGACTTTGTTTTGTTTGAATTGTAATCAATTTTCTACGCACAAGTGTATATGGTTGTCCGGATTCTAATAGCATGTTTGAAACTTCACATCGATCTTGTTTTGCTTTCTCTTTGAATTTAATTGAAAACCATGAGTTTGTTTATACTTGTGTATCGATGTTGATTTCGTCTTGGTGCTTAATTCACTTGAAAGTGATTTTTGATGATGTTTCGAGTTGATCTCAATTCATAAGTTTTGTGTTGGATGTCGTGGAATCACACCGTAAGGTAAGAACCTCTTTGGATCTCTTTGAGAGGATTTTCTTGAGTAAGTTTTGTATATGCATAGCGGCTGCCCGGGTTGGTAAGTGGTTGATAATGCAAGTTACCTTTGAGTTTATGCAATTTTTGATCGATATTGAGCGTTTTCTTAAGATAATGGTTGCTGCCCGCTTCCGGTTCATGTGGTTTAAATGTGTTTAGAATTCAATTTTCATGTTTCGAACTTGTAGTGAACAATAGCATGAGGTTATGTGATTTTTATTTCATTTACGAATAACAATACTTGAATGTTCAACCGTTTGGTTCTTGAATCGTCCATACACATCATTACAATTTTGATTTATTTCGAGTTGAATCCTAATGATGAGTTTTCTATTATTGTGCTTCCCGTTTGCGTTAAGTATTTGTTTGAGATGTTTGAATTGAGCACAATGTAAGAAGTTGCTGCCCGTTTTTGGTTTCATCGGTTATAACATGCTTCGTAATCGCTTTTCTCGTTTTGAACTCGAAATGAAGTTTAGCTTGAACCTCTTTGGTTTTGGTTCGTTTGTAAATTGAAATGCTTGAATAATCAATTGCTTAGTTCTTCGTTTTGTTCATGTACATTCATTTAATTTCATTCCAACTTCATACCTTGTTTACTAACCATTTTTCGATTTATTGCAATTTCGTCTTATTTTATCACACTTATGCTACTAACCAATTTGTTTGTTGTGAAGGCATCCAAGAAAAGTCCGATCATCATTTCCCCTTAGCATATATACTTTTCTTCTTCCAATTAAATTCTTATCATTGTTGTTCCATTATTAATATCTAGTAAATGTCATTTTTTATTTTTGTAAATATAAAATACATAATACTTTTTATTATATTTAGTATGTAAATATACATATTATCGATATTCTTATAACTTTATTCATATCCATTTGTAAATAAATTCAACTACATTGTAATGATCTTTGTGTTGCAATTTTGAATTTGGAATTTAATTCAACCTTCGAATGAATTTGGATGCAAATATATCCATTCTTCGCATAGTTTACATTTGTATCTTGGTGATGTAGGAATCTTCATTTGATATTCATCCGATGCACCAAGCCTTATCCGATCTTGAAGACTACTCGGAGCTCAATTCTTTCAACGCATAAAAGCTATTTATTTATTCAAATTAATTCGATTTGGTTGTAATAGCTTAGGATTTATTCCTTGTGTATTCTAATTACCGTTTAATTACGCGTTATCATATTAGAACACATAGCCTCCTCTTGGGCTCCTCATCAAGCGGTAAACATACACAATGCACACTGCACATTTATAGTTTGGTCTGGGCTTTTCTACAGCGACAACTATTCGATCGATTGTTCCAATCGGTCGTTTAGAATACTAGTGTCACGCTAGTCCCACTTTTAGGAGCATACATAAAGCCACCTTGTATGGGCTCGCTTGTTTTCCTAAAACACTTTCAAGTCAATTCCTAAAACACTTTCAAGTCAAAAACATAGTGTTATGGTACTTAATTAAATTGTTAGAGGTTAGCGATTTAATTAAAATGTAAATATTTGGGCCATTAGAGGTAACAATGACTTGAATACTTTATTCCATACACTTGAACATTTAAAACACTTTCATATTAAATTAATTAATTGAATTTGTTTTCAAAAATCAATTTTCTACAAAACAAAAACATATGGTATTTAATTAAATTGTTAGAGGTTAGCGGCGATTTAATTAAAAATGTAAAATATTTGGGCCATTAGAGGTAACCCAATGACTTAAATACTTTATTCCATACATTTAATAAAAGTGAACTTTGTTTCACCTCACTTCTTTTCATAACAAAGATTTTGGATGAGAGATGATCGGTTGACCTCGATCACCAATCTCGAGTATCGAATCGTTAGAGGATATCCCACGTTTTGATACTTGTCATCCACAACCAAACCCTAAAACACTTTCAAATTAAATTAATTAATTGAATTTGTTCTCAAAATCAATTTTCTACAAAAAACAAAAAAACATAGTGTTATGGTATTTAATTAAATTGTTAGAGGTTAGCTGACGATTTAATTAAAATGTAAAATATTTGGGCCATTAGAGGTAACCCAATGACTTAAATATTTTATTCCATAACACTTAATAAAAAGTGAACTTTGTTTCACCTCACCCTTTTCATAATAAAGATTTTGGATGAGAGAAGATCGGTTGACCTCGATCACCAATCTCGAGTATCGAATCGTTAGAGGATATCCGACGTTTTGGTACTTGTCATCTACCATTAAAATCAATTCAACTCATTCAAATCTTTTTCGCTCATATGAGATTATCAAAATCAAAACATTTTCTTCTAAAATCAACACAACCAATCCAAGGCATTTTCAACAAGAACTACGGAGTTTTGACTTTCCCATTGCGAGGGAATCGTGAGCCGCGGTTTCAAAACCGTGTCAAACTCAAAATAATAACAAACAAATCCATTTTCTTTCTATTTATTCATAATTTAGAAATAGCGATTACACACACAAACACATTTTGAACTAAATGGGTCCCATCGATGATGTAAGCTAATACCTTCCCTTAACAGACTCCGAATCCATGCTTTTTGGTCTTGTAGACCGCCTTATCAATTTTAGTGGGTTTTATCTATATTTTCCGTTCTTTCTAGAACAAATAAAATTAGGTGGCGATTTCATTGTTGTTTTGAAAATTCATTTAAATGATTTTTGAAAATCGAGTTGCTTCACCTGGTGTTGTGATTCCTCCCAGTTCAAAGTTCCAACTTTTGCTAAGTATGATGGCATGTCTTGTCCTAAGCTGCACTTGAAATCCTATGTCGGAAGATCAATCCCACATTGATGACGAGAAGTTGTGGATGCACTATTTTCAAGAGAATTTGTCGAACCAGTTGGAATGGTATTATCGACTAGAGAATGACCGTATCCGTACTTGGAGTAACTTAGCGGATGCTTTCTACAAGTATAGTACAATCTTGAATTGACACCCACTGCATCAGCTACAAAGCATGTCTATGGGTCGTGATGAGAAGTTCAAGAGTATGCTCGAAATGGAGAGATCTAGCGGTGAGTTCAACCACCCTTGTCCATAGGGTTGGTTGATATGTTCATGGGAACATTGACGGGTCCGTTCTTTAATCATCGATTGGAAACTCTTGACGGATTCACGGTAATCTTGACAATGACGAAATTTGGTATCAAAGCGGAAAAATTCATATAGAGACATCTTCAAATCTTTGCGAAGAGATCTTTTGGTGGTAAGAAAGAGTTAATCTGCATATGGTCGGAAAAGCGAGCCGACCGCGCTCAATCTGGGGAGTTGTGATCTCGATCCTACATCGGCACAACCTCGGTGAGACAGCGTAGCGAGCAGCGCACGAGGCGGTTTACAAGATCAACATGCCATTGCCATGAAGCCTTGCAACACATGTTGAAAGCAGTGATTACCTTGAGGATCCTCCTCGAATGTCAACACTTCCTCTCGAGATACAATCCTAATGCTAAGTGTGCTTACCATTCCAATAGCCACGGACATAGTAGTGATGATTGTTGGGCTTTGAAGAACAAGATTCAAGACATGATTGAAGCTAAGCGATTGAGTTTGACCCTCTGTTGAGACTCGAGATGTGATCAGCGCCTATGCCTAACCACAAAAGTTCCGATTGCATGATGGATAAGTGAAATACTATTTCTAAAACCACATGCGGAACACATGTATGAAGATATGTCTAAGTTGAAGATCAAGGAGGTGAATGGCGCACCATCATGTGGGATACCTTGGGGCAAAATGGAAAGTATGATTACATGGTGAAGTACACATTCACGAGCTACAAAATTCCTATTGAAGATGTTAAGGTAGCTGGATGGGGTGGCGATTTCTCGAAGACTATCTTTGATGTTAACACTATAAAATTTCCTCCGCGATCCTGTGCCTATAGTGGCACCTCTTATCATTACTTCTCCAAGACCAGTTCCGTATTCCTCTAACAAAGCTATTCCTTGGAATTATGGGTGATGTTTACTATCATGGCGTCAAGCAAGACCCTCGACCATTGAAGATCTTACGATTGAAGCTACCATTCTTGACATCGACAACATCACGGATCAAGTAAGGTGACTGAAGGAAGAGTATTCTCTCCAATCTCTCCTCCAAGGACAACTTGTGACTCGGCTCGCATTCCGACCATTCAACCCATTCCCAAGCTAGAGGAAAGAACCGGTGACTCATCACCTCGGCGGAAGTACCAAAGGAAGTTGTTGAAGACACCTCAAACAAGAAATGGAGGAAATTACGAAGATTATCAAGAAGAGTGACTACAATGTTGTGGAGCAGTTAGGGCGGACTCCGTCCAAGATATCCATGCTTTCTCTGCTCTTATGCTCGAGGCTTATGCTAAAGCCTTGGTGAAGTTTAAAGGAATGCCCGCGTACCGCAAGAACACTACGACCGGTTTGAAGTTTGTATTGCTAGCACAGGCTGCAACAACGGCCTAGGCTTCTCGATCTTGATTTGACTCTGGAAAGAAACACAACAAAGCCTTGCACATCTCTTGAATGCAAGGGCACTACATTATCTCATGTTTTGGTGGATCTGGTTACGCTCTGAATATCCTTCGAAGATTGCTTTTGATTGACTTGATATCGAAGGTTGGTTACGAGACCAGTGATATAATTGTGAGCTTTTGATGGCTCTAAGCGAGCAGTGCTTGGAAACTCACTCTGCTGTTAAAGTCGGTTCCCGGACTTTCGACTCTACTTTCTTTGTCATGGACATCCGTCCGACTTCTTGCCTACTTGGGCCCTTGGATACATGGGGCGGCACCTCTACCTTACATCGGTGAAGTACCCGGTGAAGGGAAAGTTGTTACGGTATGTGGTGAAGAAGAATATAGTCGGTCATCTGGTCATTCCGATACCTCGAGATGGAAGGTGAATTCTTGAGACTCCTGTCAAGCTTTTGAAACAATACCAGTCATGCACTTGACTCTCCTGTCACTCCTGAAGTTACACAAGCTCCGCTTAGGATGGCCTCGCTGAAGGATGCTCAAGCCACGGTTGAAGAAGGTGGTAGTGCTATTTGGGGACAGCTCCCTGATCTCCCTTTCAAATTTGACAAGGCGGTTTAGGCTTCACCATCAAAGTCGGAAGATGATCGCCACGAGCGTGCCGCCAACTTCCTTTCCGCATCGGCCAGTGGAATCCATCCTATAGAAGGCGGCGACAGCGACTTGACATCGGCAAGTGGATTTTCCCACTCAGACAATGGGCTCAACAATTGGAAGGCGAAGACGTCATACCAATCTCCTTTAGACAGGAGTAATTACTCTTGTTTTTTTGTTTTGCTTTTCGTATTTTCTATGTTTTGAACAATAAACTTTGAAAGCTTTGGTGCCTTGCGGGGCATCATGGCTCGTTGTGAGGTTATTATCATCATTTGCATATTTTCATTCAATAAAATCGTTGGACTTTTGCATTCAATTGTTGTTTTCTTTCTTTTACTTTATCACCCTTCAAAAAGCTATGTGTTTCTTACACACACCGTGATACACTCTGAGAATCACTCTCAATCTAGTTGACCATGACTATGCTATTGCTAAATATGACTTGATAATCCGATCTACCAAGCCGAATACGAAAGTGAGGAAGATTGTGAAGTGCCGGAGAACTTGTCCATTGCTACTGCAAGAAGAAGCGAGTTATCTGACCACGAAGAAGCGAGTTGAGGTTGTGAACTTGGAGTGCTGATGAAGGCAGAAAGAGATCAAGATAGGAGGGTCTTGAGAAGTGTTAAAGGAAGATTGGTCGGATGCTATGAGACTATATTGAGGTATTTGCTTGGTCATACGAAGACATGCCGAGGTTAGACATTGATATTGTGGTACCGATTGCCGACAAAGAGGTTTTCTCGGTAAAGCGAAGGGTTCGACGCATGCGTCCGAGATGTCGAGAGAAAATCAAAGCGAAGTTATGAAGTAGTTCAACGCGGTTTCTTAGTGTTACTTCCTATCCACATGGGTTGCGAATGTGGTTCTTGTGCCTAAGAAGGATGGTAAGTGCGAATGTGTGTGGATTATAGAGATCGAACAAGCGAAGGCGATTTCCCACTTCCTCGTATTGATGTTACGGTTGACATCACCGCTCATCATAAGGTTTTCTCCTTCATGGATGGTTTCTCCGGTTACAATCAGATTAAAATGGCTCCTGAAGACATGGAAAAGACTACTTTCGTTACAGTGGGGCACTTTACGCTACAAGGTTATGCCATTCGATGAAGAGCGCCACTTACGGTGCTATGGTGACATTATTCCATGACATGATTCATCACGAGATAGAGGTCTCGTCGGCGATATGATAGCTCGATCACGGTGAAGGAGAACATCTTGATCACTTGCGAAACTATTTGACAGATTGAAGAAGTATAGGCGAGACTTAATCCTAACAAGTGTACCTTTGGGTCGGACCGGAAAACTCCTAGGGTTTGTAGTCGATGGTAAAGGAATTGAGGTTGACCCGCTAAGGTTAAAGCCATTCAAGAAATGCCGCTCCCTTGAGAAGGAAGTCGAGGAGGTTTCTTGGGCCGATTGAATTACATTGCTAGATTCATTGCACATTTAAGCGCTACTTGTGAGCCAATCTTCAAATTCTTGAAGAAAGATCAAGTAGTAGAATGGAGCGACGATTGCGGATCGCTTTTGACAAAATCAAGGAGTACTGCGAATCCTCGTATCGATGCCGCCAAAGGAAGACCTCTTATCATGTACTTGCGGTGTTAGAGAACTCATTGGGGTGTGTGTTGGGGCAACATGCGAGTCAGTCGAAAAGAGCATGCGATATACTACCTTAGCAAAAATTTACGTGAAACAAGATACTCATGACTCGAGAAAACTTACAACGCTTTGGCTTGGGCGCTTGCCGACTAAGGCAGTATATGTTGACTCACTACCTTGTTGATTTCCAAGATGGATCCGATAAAATACATATTAGAAACCAGCTCTCTCGGTAGAATAGCAAGATGGCGGATGATCGACCGAATCGACATCGGTACACTTCTCGAGAAGCGATCAAAGGTGTAGTAGCCGATCATTTGGCTCATCAAGCCGTAGATGACTATCGGTCTATGCGTTCAATTTCGGATGAAGATGTTTTACTAGTCACAGTTGTGAAGAACCGAGCCGGACGAAGGACTGAACAAGGATCGATGGACCATGGTCTTTGATGGAGCCTCAAGCGCTTGGCAATGGCATTGGCGCCATCATTAAATCCCTACAGTGAACATCGCCTTTCACGCTAGATTATGTTTGATTGCACTAACAACATGGCGAATATGAGCGTGCATCATGGGTATCAAAGCTGCTATTGACTTAAGAATCAAGTTCTTGCAAGTGTATGGAAGTCGACTTTGGTGATCGGTCGATTTAAGGCGAGTGGGATCTGAAGCATCCGAGATCTTATTACGTATCGAGAGCATGTCTTTGAGTTTGATCCCTTACTTGAAGAGATCACTTTCAACCACATTCCACGAGAAGAGAATCGGTTGGCGACGCATTAGCTACTATGTCATCTATGTTCAAAGTCGGATGGGACAACGAGGCTCCCGGATCATCATTGAGAAGTTTGACGAACGGCATATTGTTATGAGCTTGATACGGAAGAAACCTTGGTACTATGGCGTGAAAAGGTATCTTGAGACTCGGGAATATCTGCGGGGCATCATCAATGATAAAGTTCATGAGAAGATTTGCATCAAATTCTTCCTTAGCGACATCTTATACAAAGCGCACCACGACTTGTGCTTACTCATATGTAGACCAAAAAGCGACAATCGTATCATGGAAGAGTTACGAAGGCGCATTTGGTACTCATTCCGGTGGACATCGATGGCTAAGAAGATTTTGAGAATGGGTTACTATTGGTCCACCATGGGCGATTGTCACCTTCGCTCGATCTTGTCACAAATGCTAGATTTATGCAGACAAAGTACACGTACCTCCAGTACCTCTGAATGTTTAACAGCTCCCTGGCCTTTTGCAATGTGGGGCATCGACATGATCGGAGAAATCAAGCCCACCGCTTGAACATCGTTTCATCCTTGTGGCAATTGATTATTTTACCTCTTGGGTAGAAGCGACCTCGTTCGCATCATTACCAAGAATGTTGTGGCTCGATTCATCAAACATAACCTTATCATCGGTATGGCACTCCTAAAAGGATTATCACGGATAATGGCTCTAATATCAACAACAAGATGATCACCGAACTACGCCTGAGTTCAAGATCAAGCATCACAACTCTTCTCCTTATTGGCCAAAGATGAATGGCGCGATGGCCAACAAGAATATTAAGAAGATTATACGAAGATGACGATGACTTACAAAGATTGGCATGAGATGTTACCATTTGCTCTTCATGGTTATCGCCACAATCTGAACATCAGAGGGCAACCCCTTCTCTCTTGTACGGTATGGGCAGTCCTACCCATCGAGTTGATTCCCTCACGAGTCCTTGGGGCCTTGAGTTAAGCGAAGCGATTGAGTGCAGACTCGCCTTGACGGATTAACACGATTGATGAGAAGCTCGCATCCATACGCCATGGACAAATCTATCGAGCGAATGATCGAGCATTTAACAAGAAGGTCAAGCAAGAGTCTACCAAGTCGGTGATCTAGTAGTCAGCGCATCATTCTTCCACAAGGTGATCGAGGGCAAATGGACTCCCACCTCGAGGGACCGTTTGTAGTCAAGTCAATGTTTTCCGGCGGGCTATGATACTTAGCACCATGGATGGTGAAGACTTCCCACATCCGTGAGCGAGACATAGTCAAAAATACTACGCATAAAAGAGACCCGCTAGGTCGTGACCTAGGCAAAAATAAGGGCATCTGGCGAACCAAAGGGTTCGGGCAAAGTTAAGGATATATACAAAACATGTACACCGGTCGAAAACACGAAAAGCGGCTTGGGCAAAAAGGGTATCGGTGGTGAAAACCGAAAGGCGGTCTAGGCAAAAGTTAGGGATTTAAGCGTCGACTATGTCTCGTCCAGATCACCTATCTACATACTACTATCAGCATTCAAGATTCAAATGGCGACAATCAGTCTACTCACTTTCTACTGACAGCAAGGAGATGAGATAGTTGAAATATATGAGTACTAGCATAGTTGAAACTTAACGAGATTGTTTCCGCATAGGTTTTTATTTTTCTTGTGTACAAACTACTTGGCCATACGCCACCTCTCAGATAAATACAAGTTTCTTTCTCTTTACAATTTGTTTTCGTTGTTGTTTGCATAAAGTCCAACGTTTGCTTTGAATGATTATATGCATTTGACAATAAAAATCTATTTACAAACATGCGAAAAGAGCATACGAGTAATTACTACGGGCTTGAATTGAGATGACGATGAAGGTCACCAATGCATTTCCCCAGGCGTGATCCCAAAATGTCACTCACCACAAAATCTTCCCAGGAGGATCCCCAGGTGATTCCACTCAACTTAATCGGGCCACATCCACGGTATTTATCTGACAAAGTATCTCTCACATTCCCCATTTCCCACGGTATCCGGACTTGAAACTTGGTCGGTAGTGCACGGAGAAACCTACATCCTTTTCCCCATTAGAGATTACAGGGCCCCAGATCCTTCTAACCGGTCTCTCGGCAACTATCAAACATTCTCCGCGAGGATTTACAAGATCCCGGTACCTCCCGGACTCTCCAGCGGGATTGTCAACAATATCTAGCCTCGACACTTGGTGGGATAGTGCCGGAGGAATCAAAGTTTTCTTTCTTCTCAGGATCTTCATCCTCAAACAGAAGCCAGAAATCTCCAAGCAGAACATCTGCATCTTCTTCAGGATGGATATGTTTTGAAATACCACAACATCTATCATTCATACATTTCTCATATATGCATATGTCATTCATACACATCGTCATGCATCATTCCTTGCATAAGACTAACAATATTCTATCAAAGTTTCTCTTGTTTTCTCCAAAACAGGTGAAGAATCATACGGCGTATTGGTCGAGTTAAGACCGAATCAGACGGAAAACTATTTGAAAGACCGCCCTAGTTGTCCTCCGACAATGGTCGAGATTAAGACCGAATCGGTGGAAAACTATCGAAGGACCGCCCTTGTTGTCCTCCGACAAGGATCCGAGGATTAATACCGAAGCACGGAAACCCTATCCGACGATCACAAGTTATCCTCCGATAGCAGGCGGTGGAATAACGGAGTACTGACAGGGAAGATATCCACATTTTGCCAACTACTACCTCCCTCGAGTAGTCGGCCGAAGAACTATTACGACTCATTCTTATTAACAACGGCAACTCTGAGTCAGGCGTCGACTCGGTTGCCTTGGATGGCATCTTAAGCCCATCTCGACTACTTGTCAACATTTCTCCACTTCGAATCTGCATATTTGGTTAAAACCAATACAAAACAATAACTTCATTCAAAGATGAGCACGAAGTCTAACGTCGACTCCTACGGATGGCATCTTAAGCCCGTCTCCATGCTCCTTCGAGCGTCTGAGTCTAGCGTGGCTCACTCCCATCGATCTTTCGGATGGCATCTTAAGCCCATCTCGGCGTTCTCCTACTCGGACAACAATCTTGAGTCTAGCGTACAACTCATTCCCAGTGAAATCTCGGCTCCTCCAAATGGCATCGTAAGCCCATTCCGCATCATCAACCAACCGCAGTGCAAATTTTCGGTGTACTCGAGTGTTCAATCATCTTCTACCTCCGGTCACGAAGGCAAGCATGCCAATCTAACCCTTCGGTACAAGAAGATTGAGCAGGGGCAGGTGTCATACCCCAAAATTTTCCCTCCATCTTCTCAGACATTCCATACATCCATGCTCGAGGATTCCTCAAGGTTGATCGGACAAACCCTCTCCTAGACAATCAACCCAAACTAGGGTTTGGCATTTCTCGAATCAAGATGGACTTCCAACATCTCCAATGGTCTTCATGCCTCCTCATATGCTTCAAATGTTCTCCATGTCATGTTTCAAGCTTCACAAGTCAAGTTCCCTCAGACATTTGTTCAGATGGTTGAAAATTAGTTGTATTGGACAAAAAGTCAACTGTGGTCAACATACAGTCAAACTTCATGATTTTTGGTCAATATCCTCATTTTGAAGTTACATTCATCATTTGATCAAGGGTTGATCATGATTCCTCAAGAAAACTCAAGATTTGCTCAAAAGTCAAACTTTCTAAATTAGGGTTTCTCTAAGAAAAGTCAACCAAACTTTGACTGAGTATAACTTCTTCATACTTTCTCAGAAATTTTTCCACCACCTCTTGTTTTTAAGGAAATTCAATCCTCTACAACTTCATGACTCACAAGAATGTTCAAAAAATGCTTCATTTGAGAGGTATGGATCAAAACATTACAGGTCCTTTTCAAAGTCAACAAAAAGTTAACTTTCTGTTTTGAAGATATATTGGGCATGGAAACTCCAATTTAGATGAGACCAAAAAGGTTGGTTAGAGGACTCTTAAAGCTTTCCAAAAAGTCCAAGAACACTCAAAAATGTGGAAAATTGAGCAAGATACACCATTCACAAGTTGGGCAATTTTGAAGAAGTGCACAAAGAGAAATACTTCTAAAAATCAAAATTTTTGCAAATGGGCTTACTTTTATTTATCCAAACTTGTTCCTCATGCAATTAGGAATATCCAAGCCCAATGCCACGAATTTTTATTTTATTTTTCTATTTAATTTGGAATTTATTCATTTAAATACAAATTAAATTCAAAAATAAAGTATAAAATCAAAATTAAATGCAAATTTGATTTTTCTCTCTTCCTTGAGATCCAAGTAACTCAATAAAGCCAGCAAATTTCGAAATTTGGTTGGATATGGCAAGATTGGATTGAAAATTGATCAAAAGATGAAAATTTAATTTGGTACAAAATCAAATATGTTTTGCATTGATTAGTGATTGATTCTTTCTCAAATCAACTTTGAATCCATCTACTATATATGTACATCACATGCCACATGAATTAGGGTAGAAAAACTAGCTGGAGAAACCCTATTGAAGCTCAACAAAACCGTGCTATACAAGCTACTAGCAGCCATCGATCCAGTGGTTTTCAATTGCTTTTGAGGATTCAAACACATTGCTTGGCATCCCTGGAAGCATTCCAGACTCTCACATTGCTCAAAACCATCTAGAATTAAGAAATCACGAATCGGTTTGTTCATATTTTTTTCAAAATCGTGTTTCATTATTCATGCATTATTAACGAGTTTTGGTGTTTGTTTCGTGCTTAGAGCAAGGTTTGCAAACTTTCTGGGTCGTTCAATTGAGTTTTCATGGCCGGAAGCGTGATATGCCATAACTAGGGTTCCTGAACACGATTTAGGGTTTCTCTTAAACGGAATAATTGGACCTCGAGACCATTACCAATGCCTTCGGAATGATGTTTCCAATCGATCCATGGTTTTAGAACTCATTTATATTATCTGTATGTGGTTTTTGATTTATCCAGGGACATAGCGTCGAACAAAGGCCGACGTTGGGTTTTCAAAAATTTGAAACGAGGAAGATGAAGTTTGGCGCGAGATCGGTGCAACCAGGAGACGACGCGTGCTTGTAATCCACTCACTCCAATTTTCAAACACGTGGGCGCGTTGGTTCAGATGGTCAGGGCATGGCATTGTGAAAGCAGGGTCCTGGGTTCGATTCCCACCAGGACCATTTGTTTTTCCAACTTTTACAAGTTTGCATTTTTCCATATTTTCATATTTTCATATTATTTAATATTTTGCATACAATTTTAATTAATTTCCATATTTTTTCTCATGCATTAAAAAACACCAAAAATATTTTTCTTTTTGCATTTATCTTCAGAAAATGTTTATTTAATTTATAAAATTAAAAAATATTATTTTGCATGGATATTTAATTTTATTCATAATTTACCATTTAAATCACTTTTAATTAGTTTTTAATTATTAAATTGCATCCAAAAAATCCCAAAAAATTATTTTAGCATATTTATGTTATTTCCAGCATGAAATATTTTTCTCATTCAAAAACTTGCATTTTTGCTAACATTTTCCTCTTATTCGATTTCATCGTATTTTCCGATCTTCTCATCTTTTCACAGGTTATTCCGTTTCAGACGATTTCTTTTACTGTTTTCTTTTTTCCAATAATGTAATTGCTCATGGGATGTAATAGCTTAATTAGGGCTTTTATTTTCCACAAGTTTAAATTATGTATACGCCAAAGCCATGTAATAGCGTGGATTTATCTTTCCGCACTTTACATTCCGCATTTTAATTTCCGCACCTATAAGCTGTTAGTAATTAGGCGTGTATGCAAGATGAAAACCAACATAGCTCACTCTAATTTTCAAGATAATATATCGAATTCAACACACTCTTTCACACATGCACCTTAGGGTAATTCTCTCGTTGCCTTTCGATTTCAAATGGTCATGTCCCTCAAGCGTAGAGGTATTCTAGCACCGTGCCTTCAAAACAAGTCATCATAGTCCCTTGATACAAGATCATAGACCCATGATGTCGCCTCCGAATACATGATCTTGACCATCAATTGTCGCCTCGAAAATGATGATAGTCCCTTGAATGTGCTAGGATACTTCCTACAAGTTGCTTTCTATGACCATCCGATGTCCCTTGAATTTCCGCTTACATCCAACAAATAGAGCTACCTACCAACTAATGGTATGGATAGCGCTATTCTAAAGGCAATAAAATAACAGCGACCAATTACGAGTAGGTAATAAGACTTTTAGTTGCTTGCTCTATCAAAATACTTTTCACCTGACACTTTTGTCAAAGTTCAAACTCTTTTCAAAACAAAACATTTCCAAACACTTCGTATACATTCCTACATGAATCATTACAAAGTCAAAGCGAAATGCCTTTTCAAAACATTTTTGTCAAACACACAGAAAGCACAATTTTTTTAAAGTGATCTAAGAGCAACTAAGAGCCCGTAGATAACTACGGATGGAAAGGGGTGCTAATACCTTCCCTTTTCATAACCTTCTCCTTACTCGAGAATCTAACGAAGGTCTTTTCTATACTTTTACCTTCCCTTAATTGGATAAAAGAAAAGTCGGTGGCGACTCTTGCTATCCGCACATTTGCGATACAAAAACCTACAAAGTCAGTTCACCGTGTTACAGATACCATTCGGCCTCAGATAATTTAGTTTCCATGAGAACTCTCATTGACGGGATCTCAACTTCTACGGGGACCACCGCTTCCATGCCGTATACTAGAGAAAAGGAGTTGCCCTGTTGAAGTGCGTCTTGAAATCGATACCCATGCGAGCAAATGGCGACATTCGTGCCAATCTTTGTAGGTGACCATTTTACGGGCGATCTTTTGATGTTCTTGTTGGCGACTTCAGCGCCCCGTTCATCTTTGGCCGTGGGAGGCGAGTTATGATGCTCGATCTTGAATTCCTCACAGTTCTTTCATCATTTTGTTGTTCGAGGTTCGATCCATTATCGTAATGATCTTGCTTGGAATTCCATATCGGCAAATGAGGTTGTTCTTGATGAACCTCACAACCACTTGTCTTGTGGCGTTGGCGTGAATCTTTGCGACCCATTTGGTGAAGTAATCAATAGCTACTAGAATGAAGCAATGTCCGTTGGGCGCTTTTGGATTCGATCATCCCAATCATGTCGATTCCCCACATGGAGAAAGGCCACGGAGAGGAGAGCGTTGAGTAGAGTCGGTGGCGGATGGATCTTATCTGCGTAGATCGCACTTGTGACATCTTTTAACGTGTTCTGACAATCGATTCCATTGTTATCAATAGTATCCGACTCTTAAGATTTTCTTGACATTGCATGCCCATTTGAATGGGTTCCAAGGACCCTTCATGCACTTCATGGATGATTGTATGCGCTTCTTGTCGTCGGCGCATCGGCGGGACCATGTCGAAGTTTCTTTTGTATAGCATCTTCTTTCAAGAAGAAATTTCTAGAAAGCCTCCTTAGAGTTTTCTTATCCTTATACGATGCCCAGTGGGTATTCTCGTGTTTGAAGGAAGCGCTTGATGTCGTGGAACCACGGTTTATCGTCGAAGGCTGCGATTCGCGAATACATATGCAGGTCTTTCAAGGCGTCTGATACGGATCTTAGGCATATCATTCCAATCGTTGACTTTGAACATGGAAGATAGAGTGATATGATGCAATTCAACTTTGTTGAAGAAAGTCAACAAACGTCTTGCATAATCTCTGTAAGGAATTAGACCAAGATGATGAGTTTCATACTTGTCTTTGATTTGGTTGATCACAAGGGCTGAATCTCCATATATGTCAAGGATCTTGATCCTTAAGTCGATGGCTTCTTCGATACCCATGATACAAGCTTCATATTCTGCGATGTTGTTAGTGCAATCAAATAGCAATCTGGCGGAAAATGGGATATGAGAACCCTCGGGAGTGATAATGACCGCCCCAATTCCATTGCCGAAGACATTAACTACTCCATCAAAAATTAAGCCCCATCTGGATTCCGGATCGGGACCTTCTTCAGGTAGCGGTTCGTCACAATCTTTCATCTTTAAGTACATAACATCCTCGTCTGGGAAGTCAAACTTGAGAGATTGGTATTCGTTGAGCGGCTGATAAGCCAAGTGATCGGCGAGAATGCTTCCTTTGACCGCTTTTTGAGCACGGTACTGGATGTCATACTCAGATAGCAACATCTGCCATCGTGCAATTCTCCTGTTAAGCGGGCTTTTCAAAGGCGTGCTTGATTGGATCCATTTGGAGATTAACCAAGTCGTGTGATTGATCATGTCTTGGCGGAGCGTTTTGAAGCCCACACAAAGCACAACATGTTTTCTCGAGCATGGAGTATGAGTTTCACGGTTTGTGAACTTTTTACTCGGTAGTAAATGGCATGTTCCTTCTTACGGTTTCATTTATTTGTCCAGCATGCACCCATGGAATCTTCTAGCATGGTAAGGTACATGATTAACGGTCTTCCTTATTGGAGGAATCGGTATTAGAGGTTACGGCGGTATTCCTTGATATTGTCAAGCGCTTTTGGCAATCTTACATCCATAACCTCTTGATTTTTGCGGAGAAGCTTGAATATCGGCCCAGTAGCGATCATTTGAGAGATAAATCGGAGATGTAATTCAATCGTTAGAAATCCTCTTACTTGCTTTTACGTATGTGGCGTAGGCATTTCTTGAATAGCCTTGACTTTGTCGAGTCGACTTCACCTCTTTGGTGACAATGAAACCTAAGAGCTTTCGGATCTTACCCCAAGGTGCATTTGTTAGGATTGATGGTGAAATTTCCTTAGTCGATGAAACAATTTTAAGAGATATTCTATATGTTCTTCTTGATTAGACTTTGCTATCATATCATCACGTAGACTTCATCTCTTTGTGCATCATGTCATGGAAGAGTAGTCATTACCCGTAGCGGAAAAGGCGTTAAACTTTGCGGTCCTTAGCATGTCGATATCGGTGATGGGAAAATCGTTTTGGTTTGCTTTGTTCAAATCCGGTAGTAAACACACATTCTAACCTTCCGTCTTTCTTGGAGCGGGCACTATGTTGGCTAGCCATGGAGGATACTCGAGTAGCGAAACTAGCGTCGAGCTGCTTTTGGACTTCCTTTTTGATTTTGTCGGCCATTTCAGGGTGAACTCTTCTTAGTCTTTGTTTAACTGGTGGACATTTTGGCTTTAATGGCAAATGATGCTCCACGATGCTAGTATCTAAACCCGGCATGTCCTGGTAAGACCAAGCGAACACATCAACATATTCTTTGAGAAGATTTATCAGTTTGCTCTTGACATTGCTGTCGAGCGAAACTCCGATATTTACTTCTTTTTTGTCTTCCTCAGATCCTAAGTTGATTGCTTCCAAAGGCTCTTGGTGAGGTTGAATGATTCTTTCATCCGGGATCTCTTCTTCAACTTCTTCCTTGGCGACTTCACAGGGGATTTCAAAGTTGGGAGAGACCATAGAGATATTGCATTCAATGGATTTGTCCATCTGTTAATCTGCATATTTGATTTATGTCTGATTAATTAATTTTTTCATCATTTTTTTTTTGAAAAAGTTAATGTGAAAGTGTATGCAGATTGTGTTTTTTTTTTGAAGATTTTTATTGTGTTTTTTAGGATTATCATTTCCAAGAAAGGGTACAAATGAAAACAAACACAAAGTGTGGAATCAAAACAACGCATTTTATTTATGATTCACAATATGAAACAGGGCCCGAAAATACAAACTCATTCGTCTTGGGCAAGACAAAGAGAAATTATTTAAAAGCTAAACCCTATAAAACATCTCTTCGCTTTGGGCGGCGAGTTCAAAAAAGCAAAATAAACTACTTAGAACTATGAACATTAGTCGAACTAGCGGGTTTCGTGGTGGCGAACTCCTTGGAAGTCGAGGTATTTTGTAGTTTTCACTTGGCTTAATCCTTGAGTAGACTTTGGTGGTTGGCGAGCGAGCTTTGAAGATTACGGGCGCGGACCTTGCCTTTTGTCTTCTGAAGCGATCTTCTGCTCGATGAAGCGGATCGGGAAGCATGGGATCTGACATATGTACTTTCTATTGGCATTTGCGTGGAATTACGGGATGTACTCTCCAATCTTACGAGTGAAGAGACTGGGTTGTCGGCGACACTTTCAATTCGTATCGAATCGTATCCACGATCTTGGTAGTTACGTTGATGTAGTGATAATCAGGATCTGATTTAACAAACTCCACAGGCGCGTTAAAGCAGAAATCTTCGTTGGGAACCTCGATTGGTTGATTAGATCGGGAAGATGGGTACACCTCTTCCGGTTGACTAGGATACTCAAAAGAATCACCCCATCCAGTGGGCTGGATGTCTTCAGTCGATTTTTGAGCTTTACGGCGATGTATTTCACCATGTAGTCAAACTTGCCACTTGGTTCTCCCAAGGTATCCCAAACTTCAGAAGGGACAGGCAGATTTTCATTCCTTTGTAGGGACATGCCTTTGAATTGATCAGTTGGAGGATAGTATGGTGCGTAAGATTCTTCCTGAGACACATATTTAGGGCTGTTTAGATAAGTGTTCCACTCTTTAGATCCGGAGAGATCGTCTTCATCACCTTCATTGGTAATAACATTAACCTCTTGAAGAACAGGGTTTAAAAAACCCCCACTGTTGAATACTTCTTTGATTGGACGAAGTGCTTCATCCTTTTGCTTGTCTTTGGAGAATCGGTGCGAACCGAGTCCGACTTTGTCTCGTTGTTGTGAGGTTTGATTACTTGTCCCCAACCTTCAGCATTTCCATCTTTTACTATTTGCGCTGCTTCTTTATAAGAAGAGATAGATGATCTACTTTTGCTAGTAGATCCATCTTCTAACGGATGTCCTGGGAGATGTGTTCCTTCAACGTCGTTAGCTGTGATGAAAGAAAAACTGGACAAATGGCTTATGAGCAAAGCTTGTTCAGCGATGATGGTTACTAGCTTCCCATTCTTGTAATTTCGGTTTTGATGGAGAGTGGATGTCACAGCTCCCTTCGTGGATCCATGGTCTTCTTATTAAACAACTATAAGCAGCTGGCACATCCATGACTTGGAAGGTGATTTGGAAAGTATGCGGACCAATTGTCATCGGGAGATCAACTTCCCCAATAACTGACTTCCTTGACCCGTCAAATGCTCTTACCACTATGTCATTGAACTTCATTGGTGTCCCTTTGTAAGCTAAACGAGCAAGAGTCGTTTTCGGCATTACGTTTAAGGATGAACCGGTATCCACTAATACGTTGGACAGAGAATCTGATTGGCAAATCATTGAGATATGCAGAGCCAGATTGTGATCTTTCCCTTCCTCTGGAAGTTCCTCATCACTGAAACTTAGATTATTACAAGCTGTTATGTTGGCGACAATACCTCCAAATTGGTCTGTAGTCACATCATGGTCTACATAAGCTTGGTCTAGTACCTTCATTAAAGCTTCTCGGTGAGCTTCGGAGTTCAAAAGTAGAGACAGTATTGAAATCTTGGAGGGAGTCTGCATCAGCTGATCCACGACTCTGTACTCGCTTTTCTTGATTAACTTCAGTATCTCATCAAAATTTGTGTTGACGTTGGTTCTATCAGGCGGACCAACATTTGTGCTTGGATTAACAGCGGGAATCATTGTGGGATTCTTGGGAGATATATTAGCGGATTTTATCTAACAACGGAGACGGCGGTAGGTCTTGGTGGCAGGTATGTCTCGTCCACCGTGTTACTCGTCCTATCTCGATTATGTTGACATTAGGTGGAAGAGTTGGCATGGGTTTCTCCTTTCCATCCTCTATCACGGTTGCATTGTATTGATAAGGAATTGCTTTGCTAGAACTGTATGGAACAAGACCGGGTAAGCAAATCACCAAAGGGGATCCTGGAACGTTTGAACCATTATATTCAATCTCCACATGCTTTGGCACATTGAAAAAAGGGATAATAACGTTTACTTCGGGATTTTCCGAGTTGATATCTGAGACTAAAAGCTCATGCGGAAAATTCCCTACTGTATTCACGTCATAGTTATTTTTGTTTCTGTAGATCTGTATGTCACCAATGTCTAGCAATCGTTGAATGTCTGCTCTTATGGTGGGACACCCTCGAAGATTCTTGAAGCAGATGTGGCAAGCTGCATAATTGTGTTTAGTGAAGGCACCCATTGTACTGTACGTATTATGGAGATGTACCAAGTTTCCTCTAATTAAATTCACGTGCGTGACGAGATACCGATCTGTATTCCTTAGTATCAAACTCACGGTATGTCCTTATGGTGGAAGTGGATTTTCTTGCGTTTGGGTTTGTATTTCTAAAGGAAAGAAGATTAGATTTCACTAATCTCGTACTTGACTTTTAATGCTATGCAATGCTCAAGATCATGGCTGGTGCCCTTGATGAAAAGGGCAAGATCGTCCGCTTTGTACCACTACTGACAATTTTTCGGGCAGGAGGTGTCAAGATTCCTTTCTATTAATGCGGGATATAGTTACGTATCGTCATTGGAATTGGGTCAAATTGTGTGACCGGGCGCAGTTTTGATTGTTAAAGCTAAGCTGTTGTCGAAATTTATTGAGTTTCTTTGAGTTTGTTGGGCTGCGGAGCAATTCACGTATTTGGACTTGTGTTAACGGTGGTGCTATGGCGGCTACATCGTTGTTGGTGACATTCTTTCGCGGTTTCCTCGGGATACCATCCCTATGTCATGTTCTTTTTCTTTGGAAGCGGTTCCAACCTTCTTAGTTCCACTAGAGTTCCTATTTCTCTAGTTAGGCGTCGGTTCGAACTCCTTCCTCTAGCCGCATTCCCATACTTACCATCTCGGTGAAATCTCGGGAGCGCTAGCGATCATTCGTTAAGTAGTAAAATGGACCGAGTGTTTAAGAACACTTTGGTCATCTCCTTCTCTTCTAATGGTGGGTTGACTTGGGCAATTTCCCTCCAACATTGGCGTATTCTTTGAATGTCTCTCTTTCTTTACGAGACATGGGCGGAGTTGATCCGATCGGGAGCCATATCAAGTTGAATTTGTATTGTTGTCTGAAGGCTTCACCTAAGTCATTAAATGTTTGGATATTCATTTGTCTAATCCATGTACCACTTGATGCGGCACTGTAAGACTATCTTGGAAGTAGTGGATTAACAATGGTGATTGTCGTTGTCGTAGACATTTTCTGCATCTTGTTGCACCAAATTTTACCACTATTTTTCTACTTGCATTGTATTTATATTAAAAAACGGTCATTCACTCATTGCATTTGCATCCTTTCTCACTTTAATTCTTATTTTTAATATTTGATTAATTCTAATTATTTGGTAAGGTTTTACTAAATAATTTCTATTAATTAGATAATGAAATAAAATTAAAAGGAATTTGTTATTTTCTAAATAACAATGTTTTGTTTTAATAGTAATTATGTTTGTATTTATAGATTATTTCATGCTTGATTTTTGTTTTTTTTTTATTTAAAAGTTTGAATTAAAAAAAATCTTTCCCCATTGAAAATATTTTCTAATTTTATTTTTATTAATAATTAGTTTAGTTTTATTTAAAATTTTATTTTATTTTTTAAGACAATTATAGTATTTTTCTTTCACCTTTGGAATTTGTTTATAATTTGTAATAATAACAATATAGTAATGATAGGTTTATTCTCATTTTAAATAATACTTATGTTATTATAATAATAAAAATCATTATAGCACTTGATTTACTGCAATCTATTTTAATCATGTTAAGGGGGCGTACACACTTTGCGTTATTTTTTTCTTTTATATTGGATATCTTTTTACTTCTTATTTTTAATTGTTTCAACCTTTAATATATAATTAAGGCAAGGCCAAGTTTTACAATTAATTTTTATTTTTTACATATAAGCAATTACCATTCACATCAGTAGAAGTTAATAATAATAGTAGTTACTGTCAAATTTTGTTATACACCAGTAAAAGAAAAAATAAAAAGTTGCATAGGTATTTTGCATTTTCACAATAATGATTGATAGTCACAATTAAAGGTAAAAATTAAATGAGGGCAGAGAATATATATTTTCATATTTTGATGAGTAGTAATTATTTTGTTTGCTAGCCCTTTAGGTTGTGTTTCCTCTCATCCATAACATCCTAATATTTTCATGTCACCGTATCATTAACCTGCATTACAAAAAACAGACAAGGTTTGTACAATTCCACTCTCATTTCAATCCCACATTTTCCACCATCCCACAACTTGATTTTTTGTACCTGCAAATTCAAAAAAATCAGTATGAACAGCTCACATTTGTACAATTACACAATTCATTCCACCACCTCTTGTACAATCTTGTACCAACCTACAAAACAAATTCAAAGAGAATCAGTATAATTCCACCACACCATTCGGTCCTCACCATTCCACCACTTCCTGTGCAAATCCCTGCAAATTACAACACAAAATCAGTACAGACCATTACAAAACTCACAACAAATCTTGTACAATTTCTACAGCTTGCAATTTCATTTTTCCTCCACTACTTGTACTATTATCCTTCCTCACTAAGTTTTTCCCAATTCTCCATTCTGCCCTCACTCAAATTCCCTCATTACCCTCACATTTCCTCAGCTATATAACAGACACTTAACAAAAGAAGAGGGGGGGAAGAAAAAATAAACCACTGCCATAAACTCGGACCCTCACGTTCCTTCACGAACCCAAAATCACCTTCTTCCAGAACCCACCTCTGTTTCCGACGAAAGCCAATACCATCCGCTGGAACCTCACCGTCATACAAATCCATCCCTTTATCCCATCATCCATCGCAAATCACCCACAAATACTACGCCAAACTTCTGCTAAATATACTTCCATCAATCTTCACAGAACCATAACATTTCCGGAAATTCAAAATAGAACTCAGAATTTCCCAGATCCGAAACGCAAATCACAAGAAGATTCAGAACAACAATCAACACACAAAGGACAAAAAGTAGATCGAACAAGAATCTGAAGCAAAACAAAAATACCTTCTTCATCGATGTAACCTCTTATCTTTCCGCGTTCCCTTTTTGTTTTGCTGTAGTATCTTGTACTCCATGAACTTGTAAATTACATATCTGAAACTTGATTTGGGGTTAGGGTTTTGGTGGGTAAAGGGTGTTGTTGTTTGCTCATGATATTTGCTTTTCGATTATGTTGGAACGTGAGAGCAGAGGAAGTATTTGGAGCGAGCAGAGGCGATGAAGTTAGAAAGCAAGAGAGGCTCGTGAGAAAGAGAGCGAGTTTCTTTCTTCTATTTTCTAAATGCAATCTTTTAATTATTCATTTATTTATTTATTTTTGAGATAATAATAATAATTAATGTAATTTTAATGAGAATATTTTTTTAGAATAAAAAAAAACAAGAGAATAAGTGGCGGATGATGCATCATTTTTAGGGTTTTTGCCATTTTGTTTAATATTGGGCCTAATCTGATTTGACCATAAGGCCCAGCGCTTTTTTTTTACTTAACATTACACTGTTTCGAATTTTACACCTTTTCCAGGCCATTTTCTTTTATTTTATTTCTTTAATAATTTTGATAAAAATAGTGTCTCTCATAAGTTTTAGAAAGACTAGAAAAGATCACAAATTGCTTTATTTCTTCAAAATATCTTTAAAATGTCAAAAATATTTTCTATTTCTAGGTATTTTAGCATTCTTTATTTTGATTTAGATTTAGATTTAGTTTAATAAATTTTAGGATCTTATTTTATTTAGATTTAATTTAGTAACTTAAAGTTTTATTTAATTTAGATTCAATTAAGTAAATTTAAGATTTGATTTAGTTTATATTTAATTTAGTAAACTTTAGAATATTTATTTGATTTAGATTTAATTTACTAACTTTAGAATCTTTATATATTTTATATTTAATTATTTAATAATTTTTATTTGATTTAGCTTTAGTTTTAGCCACTTTAAAATTGTTATTTATTTTAGATTTAATTTTGCAAGTTTAAATTTTAATCTAGTTTAGATCTTGTTTAATAATTTTTGAAATTATTTTTATAATCTTAGACTTTATAGTTGGTTTAGTATTACTTTAATATCTTTAGATTTTTGTTAATTAGGATTAATTTAGTGATCTTAAATTTTTAATAATTATTATTTTCTATGAATTTAATTAGTTTTCTTTTACATTTATTTGAACTTGTAATTTATTTTCGTCATCCCATTCGAAAAATTGTACCCCAATCCTTGTTGCGTTGTAATTAATTTACCGCTTTCTATTTTATTTACCATTTAATCCCCATTTATAATTGATGTATCCCTCTCCCAAAACAAATATTGTAATAATTATCCGATTGCACATTTATTTTATTTTAATTTAAGCATCACTTACACAAAACCAAAAATATCATTTTAAACTAATAATTGTAAATCATTTTTAAACCCGTAAGTCGACAAAGCTACGAGCGTCGCGATGACCACACATGCGCACATATACGCTTGATCCAGGCCTTCTACGGTGAGCCTATTTTGATTAATTGTTCCAATTAGTCGTTATAGTAGAACTAGCCCACTTTGCTAGTACACATGTAATTTAATTGTTTTATACTCGGGTTGGCCACCTTGTATGGGCTTTGTCGATTTTATTTGTGATTTACAATTATCTCGATCCTATTCTTTCTCCATTCACCAAGCATTTAAAACACTTTCAATAAAAATCGACCCAACGTCGAGTCTTCTTCTCAAACTTGATCCAACGTCGAGTTATTTTCAAAAAATCAATTTTCTACAAAACAAAAACATGGTGCTATGGTATTTAAGTAAATCGTTAGAGGATAGCCCGACGATTTAATTAAAATGTAAAATATTTAGGTCATTAGAGGTAACAATAACTTAAATACTTTATTCCATACATTAATAAAAGTGAACTTTGTTTCACCTCACTCTTTTCATAATAAAGATTTTGGATGAGAGATGATCGGTTGACCTCGATCACCAATCTCGAGTATTGAATCGTTAGAGGATAATACGTTTTGGTACTTGTCATCCCTAATTTAAAATCAATTTCAACTCACTCAAACTTCTTTTTGTCGTCCAAGCACCTTTTACCCTTAAACCCTTTTCAAGATTAGACATGATTCATTTATAATTGAGATGCTTCTTCCTTTATTCCCAAGGTTTTTGGCTTCTCCACTTGAGTACTAGAGGTGTCCTCAAATCCTCCCTCATGTTGGTGCGTAGTCCTTTATTCTTTATCACACCTTGTGGACGTTAGACGAGTCTTCTCCTTTAAAAATGACGACTTGTCTCTTCATTTAAAATCAATCAACAAACAATTATTTTCTAGCCGAACTACGGCGCTCTGACTTTCCCATTGCACGAGGGAGTACGTAGGCACTAAGTCTTACGACCAAAGGTGAGCAAAAATAATAAAAACATTTCTCCTCTCTTTCATTCTATTTTCAAACTTAGAAGATCGTGAATTTTTCACACTAACACACAACCACACTTTGAAATAAATGGGTACCATCGAGTACGATGGATGTAAGGGGTGCTAATACCTTCCCCTTGCATAACCAAGTCCCGAACCTACAACTCTTAATTTCGTAGACCGTCTTATCCTTATCTCTCGTGGGTTTTATCTATATTTTCCCGTTCTTTTTTTAGAACAAATAAAATTAGGTGGCGATTTCACTTGTTTTGAAAATTATTAAAATGATTTTTGAAAAGCGAGTTGCTTCACATACATCGTAAGATGACTCTGTGGACAGGAGTTTCCTTTGTACTTTTCAAAGTCAGGGACTTTGAATTTTGCAGGTATCCTTACGTGAGAAACTAAGCATAGATCATGGGCGTTCTTCCCAAACAGTTCCTTTCCACGGATCGTTTTAATTTCAAGCTGCATTTTGAGGAGCTGTTCCTGGAGAGTCTCCATCGGACCACGAGGATTCATGTTATTGCCTGGATTATGGTGAGCTTCTTCGTCTACGGTAGTGTGAACTACGGAAGCTGAGTTCGTCATGATTGGTTAAGAAACCATCATAGTGACTTGCGGAAAAGTTACTCCATGCTGCGGAGTAAGTATTGAGTTCTGCAAAGTAGGTGCTTCAAGCGTGGTTGTTTGTACTTGACAAGTCGGTTGGCGAATCCGATGCCGAAATTGAAAGGCATGCCCATGGATAACCTACGGCATCTTGAAGAGTGAACTCTTGGCTGCAGTTGAAGCTGGAGTAGTAGTGACCTCTGAAATCGCCGCTTGATTTTGGCTTTCGATGTTGCTTGCGACTTTCTTGTTGCTATAGCGAGTTGACCAAAGTGAGTCTTTCCACCTCTTCTTGCGGTGTTGTCACGTGCTCAGTTCAACATTTTCTTGCTCAAATCCTTCCATTACTTTCCTTCTTTTTGAATGTGTATTGTATGTTGAGTTGTGGCGGTCGAGAAACTCTAAGACGCGACAGCTTGGCGATCTTTCCCTTTCTGGAAAAAATTCCTAAATATCAAACTCTAGACAATAGACTCAATATTCAAAATATGATGCATGATTATGGATGTAAAGAAAGATTTCCAAAATTTACGCTAAAAGAGAAATTTACGGCAAATATTTGGATGGAAAACACATTTATTTTATTTATTATTGAAAGAAGATTACAACAATTTTGTTTTTGAGCATTGCCCACACGAATGATAAAATAAATGATAAAAATACAAACTAAACTAATTAATCGTCCTCGTCAGATGAAGATCCAAAGGCTTGATGTAGCTTCAACTTCAGGATTTCATTTCCATAGTGAGCTTGTAGTTCAGGTTTCTCGGATTTTAGCTTGCTAATGACTTTCTTCCACTCGTCGGGAGGCGGGATCATTGGTTGTCATTTCCTCATGCTTTCTTTTCCTTTCTTTGATGTATCTTTTGATCGCATTATCTTTCTGGCGAATCTTCTCATCTTTCTCCATGAGCCATTCATCATGGAAGTAAAGCGTCTTTTCATGATCTTTGACCTGCTTCTTAAGCTTCTCGTTTTCGAGATCAGTCTTAAGGAACTTGTTTTCCAAAGCTTCTTTCTCAAGCCTCATCTTGGCCAAAGCTTCTTGGTATTCTCCCATAGTCTCGACGAAAAAAATTGTTGATTTGGAAGCTGCTAAGAACATGGGTTCCTCGTAAGCATAAGGCATTCGAAATTCCTTCGCTCGTTTCTTTACCCAAGAAGTGTAGATTTCCATGGCTACACAATTCTTTGCTTTCCCTTTTTCCTTCCTTCGGATGTGATGCCAAGCTCTGACCATTCTGGCTTTCAAACCTTGGGAGTCCTCCCCTTCATGATAGAAGTAACTCTCTACTATAAAACCAAGAGGTTTACTAGAGTTTGCGTATCCAAGTTGACGTCTCGCCAAGAATGGGTTGTAGTTGATTCCTTCTTTTGTACCAATGAGAGGTACATTGGCAAATTCTCCACAGCTCTCAATGATTTCCATCTCATTGTCTGCCAAGGTATACCAATGGATATCATCGTTTGTAAGAGACACGAGTCTTGAGACCAATGCCAATCGTCTTTGTTTTCACGGAAGATAGGAGATTTAGGCAAGTGTGAGACAATCCATTTGAAGCAGTACCTGACACACGATAGTTCCATCTCCTTGCGATTCCTATGATGAATGGAGAATCGTGTCACCAAGCAAAGTGGGAGCGAGATTTCCAATCGAGAAAGATCCTTATGGCGTTGATATCAGCGAAACTTGGGACGTTGAGAACAACACCAATCCACGGATGAGTAAAGCTAAAATAGCTTCAAAGGCTACCATACTAGGCCTCGGAGAATTTAAGAGCCTTCTCCATTAGGAACTTTGAAGTTAGTCCTAAGAGTTTTCCTCTGGTAGTTAGGTTTTGTCTATCTCGATTTCTTTAAATGAGTCATCGTTGCAATGGTGGTGACTTGGGAATGGCTTCAAACCATTGAAAGGCACCTTGTCGATCTTGAGATACCTAGTATGTGTCGTACTCTTCCAAAGTAGGCATCAAGCGATAGTCGGGGAATGTGAAGCGACAATAGGTGGATCGTAAAGCGAGCGAAATTTTGAGAGTCCTTCATCAACGTTAGTGTTCAAGATAGTTAAAAGAGTTCCATAGCGTTTTACGAAATCAGGGATCTTCTACCAAGGAAGCTAACTCTTTCAACTTCCTACGTCGAGAATTCTAAAGCTGTATCTCTTGGTGAATCTTCCTCGGCGTCCATCACTCTAACCTAAAATATTTACAAAGAAAAATCTCTAAATTCTTTGGAAATGGGAAGAGAAATGAAGTTTTTGAATGAATGCATGAATCGACAAACATGGTTAGTAGTTATACACACGATCAGCGTTGAAGTCACGAGCATGAGGCCAGATAAGAATCAAGCGTGGGTAAGTTCTAAGGGCTTATTCATCGTGAAAGGTTCTCTGATATCAGAGCTCAACGCTTCTCTTTGAAATATTATCGGTTGTTGAACACTCGAAGTCCAATAATATTTTCAAGAAAAACTACTTTGATCGTAGTCTCGCATGACAATTATTCTAGGCCTACGCTTGAATAATTTACGCACTACATCCTAAATGGCGGGATGGGTTATGTGTTCTCTGACCACTCGACCGTAAGTTCTCTTGAAAGAAAAATGTCTTCGCAAATACTTGCTAAACACAAATACTCCCAAGACAACCTCCAGAGAGGGATCTCAAATTAACTCGTAAGTCTTGAGACTTCTCACAAGTTAATAGGACTATACCCCACCTAGATCTTAAAATGTTTCTTAAATCCGGGTTAGGATTTCTTTCCATCGATGAAATCGCGAAAACACACAATAACGAAAAACAAACATATGCACATCTGAAAGCTTAACCCCTTTTTTTCTTTTGAAAATAAAAAGCTTGGTGCTCTTGGCGATCACATTTTTGAATCAAAATTTCAGTACTCCCAGTAGTCGCCATTTTCTGTTCGCGTTAAAAGTGACGTGCTAGGGAATCGAATCGAATTGGATTCTCGGCTCGGCGATTTACTCTTTGATTTGTTTATAAAGATGCATGAGCATCAAGCTTTATTATTTTCAACACAAGAAAAGATGATTTAATGATTATGAAAAGGGAAAGGCATTAATACCCTCATTGATTTTGATATGCGTAACGACTAGCGCAAACTAGGCATAGCATTGGGGAGATCCGAGTAAGGGGTTTGTTATATAAAGGGAATAGATGGAGCACCCTAAATATATGGTTATCCATAGCTTTATATATGAATATGTTTGATATGTTTGTGTGTTTTAATTGCTATTTCTATGATTGGGAAAGTTTCTCCTTTGGGATTTCAAGAAGGATAGATTATGAGGGATCCTAATGTTTGTTATTATTGTGCTTGCAAGTATCATTGGATCTTCTGCATACATATCCCTTAGTGGGAATCAGAGCATTTGTAGCTCGGATTTAAAGGGATCTATGGTTTATTTGGTTTGAGGAAGAAAGAAATTTGCTCGCCAAGGATGAGACCTTGTGCCTACGTATTCTCAAAAGGATGTTGAGAAAGTCAGAGCAATCGTAGTTCCCACTTATGCTTAGTGGAAAGCAACGGGATATTAGTAAGAGACACAGACAAATGTCATCTTAATGAAAAATGTATCTAATCTATTTCATCACATACATTTTGAAAAGTTTGATTGATTGAATCTTTCGTCGTAAGTTATAGGTGTTTTGCTCGAGTGTACAAGCGTTACCACTTACATGTTTAAGAAAGATGTTTGAAAATGATTGAATCTTTTAATTGTAAGCATTGGGTGTTTTGCTTGAGTGTACAAGCGTTACCACTTACGATTAAGAGATGTTTTTGTTTGAAAAGAGTTTGAAAAGTTTTTTTTGATTGTATGTGATGTGATAGATGAGATACTTCTTCCATAGAGATGATAAACGTCTGAATCTCGAGGAGAAATTGATTGGATTAAGGGATGCTTTTAAGAAGCCCATGGGTCCTTGTATTGTAAGCCAGAGGAGGCATTAGGGTCATCGGTCATCGAGGGTCCTTGTATGAAGCTCAAGAGGAAGCTATAGGGTATGGTGGCTTTGGCTTTAAAGGGATTTCACCGGAAACCATCCTTTTGGATGAAGAGCATTCTAAATCTCTGGATTCTATGTTTGATGTGAGGCTAAACTCAATGAGGAGTTCTTTTGAGCGAAGCCCGAGGAGGCGACTCCAGCAGTGTTGTCTTATATGAAGCCTAAGCGGAGGCTAAACTCGGATGAATGAGTTACCTTGTACAAAGCCAAGGAGGCTAACTCTGTGGGGATGAGTTATCTTGTATAAAGCCCAAGAGGAGGCTAATCTTGTGGGGAACCTATTGGTTAGACTAGTTGTTATGTTATAACTAGACAGTTGTATAAACAAGTGTGTGTGTGTGATATGTATTCACAGGAGTTTATGAAGGAAATATAAACAATGCATGAAAAGTTTATTTACGGGAGTTTATGAAGGAAATATAAACAAGTGTGTGTTAAACGAACGTTTTAAAACGAGCGTAACTTGAATATTTACAAGTTTGAATTGTGTACAAGGAAGTAAATATGTACCGACAGTATTTATGTACAAGGAGGTATAGATGTACATAGGAGGGTTGGGACTTACACCATAAGGGTGGCCCATTGGTTTAAAAGCAGTTTCACAGGGAATAATGCTCCTTTTAATACCAATGGTATTGATATATATATTGAAGCGGAAGCGAGCGATCAAAGTATATACGTGTTTGAGTATTTGGTATACTGTATTATGTACAGTAAAATTGGTATATTCATAAAAAGAATTGGATATGTACAAGGAAAATATGTATGTACATAAAGAATGTTGGGACTTACACCGTAAGGGAGGCCCATGATCGGTTATAAAATTTGAGAGAAAACGAATTCGGTTTTATCGTTTAATCGGATCGATCATGGTAAAAGATGTAAGTTTGATGAAAAGTTTTGAAGAATGTTTTGAAAATGTTTTTGAAAAGTGAAATATACTTGTGAAAAGTTTTGAAAAGAATCGGGCTTCGAAAGTTTGAAAAAAATCACCTTTAAAGGTGCTTTGAAAAGTACTCAAAAGTGTCGTTTTCGACTCGATCAAAATATAATCGGATGAAAGTTTTTTCTGAAAATTTTTGCACTATCATAAAATAGATACATTAATTGAAAAGTGTACAAAAAATCACCTCAGAATGAGGAGTTTTGATTGGGTTTTGAAAATGTCAAAGTTTGTAAAAAAACATGAATGAAAAATTAAAAAGTTTGGCAAAAAGGTCCCAAGGCTACTCGAACCGGGACACATAGGCAAACATGGTATAAGTGACTTAAGAGTGGTGGAAACTTGAAGCAATACATCTGTGTATTGTGATTAAACCAACTAAATATATTTTAAATGGATATTTGAATTCAAAAAGCAGCATGACTTGTTCTTCATCTCGATCCTTGAATCAATTCTCAAATCTTCGTTTCTTGATGAAATCAAAAGATGTAAACATGAAAGTTGATCGTTTTGAGCCCAGGAACATGATGGCATCACTTAATTTCATTTATTTTAAGCCTAACATGATTGAATTTAAAGAAGAACACGAAGAACCCTAAAGCGAAAAATCTAATTGAAATCGTGTATGGTTGATGAATTGATCAATTGATTGAGGGCTATTGATCGTGGATAGTCTGAAACAAAATGGCCAAGAGTTTTTTTTTATTTGAATCAAGAAATCACAAAGTTGAAGTTGGTGTTCTTACTGTTCAAGCGAGATCGAATTACGCTTTTGAGTGTTTCGTTGAGTTTTAATGATTCTTAGAGCACCATCGGCCTTGAGGATCATGTATGAATGGTGCCTTGCTACGAATTTGCTTGGATAGCTCGACCAAGTCGACCTGCATATAGCTCAAAGTAAAGCGGAAATCGTGGTTAGAGGTGTTACTGATTTGTTGTTAATAGTGCATCATGTCTATGATGTATGTTGATGATGTTTGAGTGAAGAAATCACAACTTGTTCAAGCCAAATATGGAATTCGATGGTTTAGGCAGGTTTGAGCAAGTTTGTGGACATGGAGTGTAATTCTGATTTCTAGCTTGGATTGTGTTGATTTTATGTTTCAAACAAGTTTCATATTGATATTAAAATATGTTAGACACCAAATTACTCAAAGTTTTTCACTAGTTTTTCAAAATGCAAGTTTTCTCAATTAACACTATGTTTCTTGATTTTTAGAAAGAAGAAAGCATGTTCTTGCATGGCTTTGGTGTGGTTTGAAATTGCAAAGAAGACCTCTATTTATAGGCCTCAAGTTCTGAAAAATAAGTGAAAGTTTGGCTTTTGTATTTTCAACTTGCCTTAGAGGGCAAGGAAGTCATTTTTGCATTAAATGCAAAAGGAAGCTTCCTTTTAACCATGGTTAAATCTTACCTTGATCCTATCTCTTTACAATTACTCTCCCTCTAATATTTATCAGCTCTAATCCTCTTGGCTAGGTGGCATGCTTCTAGAAAGAAAGAAAAAATCAAAATGACCTATAATTTTGAACTTTGTACTTGAAAATTATGGATTTTGGAGCTCTAAGTTTGAAAATCAAAAGTATGGCTAGACTCCATGGATTTGAGAGTTCTTGGACATTTTGGAAAGCTTGTTTCAAGGGCTACAACTTTCATGTTTTGAGTTTTTTCCAATTCAAAGTGGAACTATGTGAAAAAATGCCATGAAGTTTGGAAAAAGTAAGACATTTTAACACTTGAAAATTTTTCTAAGTGTTAGAAATTTTGACTTTTTGTTGACTTTTCCAAATTTCTTGATTTTTTTATGATCATGATGGATCATTTGAAGTATTTTGAGGATTGAAAAAGTTTTGTCTTGAAAAAGTTGACCAAAAGTCAAAGTTTGACTTTTCTGAGTAGATGAAATTTCATCAGATGTTTCAGAAATTGAGTGATGAAGTCTGTGAACTTCTGTGATGTTTTGAATCCAGAAATTAGGTAAACATATTGTATTTAAGATATGAAGATCAATCTCTACTCAAAAAAGTCATTCATTGATCAGAAAATCAGAGATTGCTCAACCTCGACAAAAACCCTAATTGGTCGATCCTTGATAGATCAATGAGAAAAGTTGGATATCTGAAGATCGAGAGTTGATGATTTGATCAAGATAGATCAAATGAGATGAGGAAACTCAAACCGTAATTGCTTGCCTCTTGAATCAGATGAAAATTTGATGAAACCCTAATTTTGACCTATGAAATCCACACCCGATTAATTCTGTTCTGAACTGTTAATGGTGCAATGATGCAGATGTAAGGTGGTATATTAGGTAAAAAATTGGGGTATGACACAAGGTGCATTTGTTAGGATTCAAGCGGACTGAAATTTCCTTAGTCATTGAAACAACTTCAAGATATTCTATATGCTTCTTGATGTCAGACTTTGCTATCATATCGTCCACGTGACTTGATCTCTTTGTGCATCATGTCGTGAAAGAGTAGTCATCGCCCTTTGGTAAGTTGCTTTGCATTCTTTAATCCAAACAGCATTACTTTGTAGCAAAATGTGCCCCATGGCGTGATGAAAGATGTCTTCTCCATGTCTTCGGGTGCCACTCTAATCTGATTGTAGCCAGAGAAACCATCCATGAAGGAAAAGACATTGAACTTTGCAGTGCTATCCACTAGCATGTCGATATCGGTAGTGGGAAATCGTCTTTGGACTAGCTTTGTTCAAGTCCGGTAGTCAACACACATTCTGACCTTTCCGTCTTTCTTGGAGACAGGTACTATGTTGGGTAGCCATTGAGGATATTCAGAGGTGACGAGGAAACCTGCGTCGAGCTGCTTTTGAACTTCCATTTTGATTTTGTCGGCCATATCAGGGTGAACTCTCCTCGGTTTACATTAGCTGGCGGACACCGGCTTTAATGGCGGTGATGCTCCACAATCTTTGGTATCTAATCCGGCATGTCTTGGTAAGACCAAGCGAACACATCAACATATTCTTTGAGAAGATCTATCAGTTTTCTCTTGACGTCGCTGTTGAGTAAAGCTCCGATGTTCACTTCTTTTTTGTCTTCCTCAGAACCCAAGTTGATTACTTCCAAAGGCTCTTTGTGAGGCTAAATGATTCTTTCCTCGTGCTTAAGTAATCGAGAAATCTCATCCAAGATCTCTTCTTCAACTTCTTCCTAAATCGACTTCTTTGGGAATTTCAAAGTTGGGAGAGAGCATAGAGTTATTGCTTTCAATGGATTTGTCCATCTGTTAATCTGCATATTTGATTTATGTCTGATTAATTAACTCTTCTTTTTTTATCATCATTTTTCTTTTTTTTTTAGAAAAAGTTAATGTGACAGTGTATGTAGATTATTATTGAAGATTTTTATTGTGTTTTTTAGGATTACGATTTCCAAGAAAGGGGTAAAAATGAAAAACAAACACAAAGTGTGGAATCAAAACAACGCGTTTTATTTATGATTCACAATATGAAATAGGGCCCTAAAATACAAACTCATTCGTCTTGGGCAAGACGAAGAGTGTTAAAAGCTAAACCCTATAAAACATCTCTTCACTTTGGGCGAAGCGAGAGTTCAAAACAAAAGCAAAGTGTCATACCCCAAAATTTGCCCTCCATCTTCTCAAGATATCTCATACATCCATGCTCAAAGATTCCTCAAGAGTTGATCAGACAAAACTCTCTCCTAGACAATCAACCCAAACTAGGGTTTGGCAATTCTCAGCTCGAGATGGACTTCCAACATCTCCAATGTTCATCATGCCTCCTCATATGCTTCAAAGATTCTCCAAGTCAAGTTTCCTCAGACAATCGCTCAGATGGTTAAAAATCAGTTGTATTGGACAAAAAGTCAATTGTGGTCAACATATAGTCAAACTTCATAATTTTTGGTCAA
The DNA here is from genome assembly GCA_021764765.1 of Vicia sativa. Lineage (NCBI taxonomy): Eukaryota > Viridiplantae > Streptophyta > Magnoliopsida > Fabales > Fabaceae > Vicia > Vicia sativa. The sequence goes on along the minus strand of CM038793.1, from coordinate 171,557,640 downwards.
CATCCTCATTTTGAAGTTACATTCATCATTTGATCAAGGGTTGATCATGATTCATCAAGAAAACTCAAGATTTGCTCAAAAGTCCAACTTTCTAAATTAGGGTTTCTAGGTGAAAAGTCAACTGAACTTTGACTGATCATAACTTCTTCATACTTTATCAGAAATTTTTCCACCACCTATTGTTTTGAAGGAAATTTAATTCTCTACAACTTCATGTCTCACAAGAATATCCAAAAAATGCTTCATTTGAGAGGTATGGCCCAAAACATTACAGGTCATTTTCAAAGTCAACATTTTGTTTTGAGGATATATTGAGCATGGAAACTCCAATTGATATGAGACCAAAAAGGTTGGTTATAGGACTCTTAGAGCTTTCCAAAAAGTCCAAGAACACTAAAAAATGTGGAACATTGAGCAAGATACACCATTCACAAGTTGGGCAATTTTGAAAGAGTGCACAAGAGATGCTTATAAAAATCAAAATTTTGCAAATGGGCTTACTTTTCTTCATCAAACTTGTTCCTTATGCAATTAGGAATATCAAAGCCCAATGCCACGAATTTTTATTTTATTTTTCTATTTAATTTGGAATTTATTCATTTAAATACAAATTAAATTTAAAAATAAAGTATAAAATCAAAATGAATTGCAAACTTGATTTTTATTTCTTCCTTGGGATCAATCAACTCATTAAAGCCGGCAATTTTGAAATTGGATTGATATAGCAAGATTGGATTGAAAATTAATCAAAATTTGAAGATTTGATTTTGTACAAAAATCAAAATTGATTAGCATTGATTGATGATGATTTCTTCCTCAAATCAGTTCCAAATCCATCCAGTATAAATGTATAATGCATAGCACATGATTGAGAACGAAAAAATTGGCTTAAGAACCCTAACCTAGAACTCAAAAAACCGTGGCATACAAGCAAAGTGCAGCCCTAGTTCCAGCCGTTTTCAATCGATTTTGAGGTGTTCATTGCATTCCTTGATATCTCCTGAATGAATCCATACCTTCACATTGCTCGAATCCATTCAGAATCAAAAAATCCGAGTTTGGTTTGTTCTTGAAAAATCCAAAATCGTGTTTTAATTTCATGCATTATTAACATGTTTCATTGTTGTTTTGTGATTAGAGCGAAGTTTGCAAGCGATCAGGTTATTTGATTGCATTTCCATGGCAGAATCGTGATATACCATAACTAGGGTTTCTGGGCTCGATTTAGGGCTATGCTTAAATGGAAAAATTGGACAACGAGACTAGTACCAATGCGTTCGGAATCATGCCTAGAGTCGAACCATGCCTTTAGATGTTATTTATATTATGTATGCTTGATTTTCCATGTAGCGGGGCACAGGCGTCGAACAATGGCGGCGGAGTTTTAAAATTCAAATTGGAGAAAGGCGAAGTGCAGCGAGTTCGTGGCAATAGGAGGACGACGCGTGCTTGTATTTCACTCGTTCCAGTTTCCAAACATGCTTGCACACTTGGCGTAGTGGTAAAGGCGCTTCCTGTTCATAGATGCTCTCCCAGGTCCTCAGTTCGAATCTCCCCAGGACCGGTTTTGAGTTTTCTTTTTCCAAACTTGCATATTTTCTATTTTTTATTTATTTATTATTTGCATCAATTTTAATTCTTTTCATATTTTATTCCATGCATTAAAAACACCAAAAATTATTTTTCTTTTTATATTATTTCCAGAAAATCCTTATTTAATTTATAAAATTAAAAATACAATTTTGCATGCATATTTATTTTATTCATAATTTAGCATTTAAATCAATTTTAATTAGTTTTAAATTATTAAATTGCATCAAAAATCCCAAAAATTATTTTAGCATATTAATGTTATTTCAGCATGTCATATTTTCTCATCAAAAATTTGCATTTTACTAACATTTTCTTCTTATTCAATTTCATCGTATTTTAGATTTTCTTATCTTTTCTGAGTTATTCGTTTGAGACGGTTTCTTTTCTTGTTTTCATTTTTTCAATTATGTAGCTGTTCATGGGATGTAATAGTTTAAATTAGGGTTTTATTTTCCATAAGTTTAAATTATGTATACGCCCCAAAGCCATGTAATAGCGTGGGACATTTATCTTTCCGCATCTTTACATTCGCATTTTAATTTCCACCCTATAAATTGCTAGTAACTAGGCGTGTATGGCAAGATAATAATCAACATAGCTCACTAATTTTCAAGATAAAATATCTGAATCAACACACTTTTCACACATGCACTTAGGGTAATTCTCTCTCTTTGCCTACAATTCAAATGGTCAGTCCTCGAGCGTAGAGGTATTCTAGCACCGTTGCCTTCAAAACAAATCATCATAGTCCCTTCGATACAAAGATCATAGACCCATGATGTAAGCCTCGAATACATGATCTTGACCCTCGATTGTAAGCCTCGAAAATGATGATAGTCCTTTGAATGTGGATACTTCCTGAGTTGCCTTCATGACCATCCGATGTCCTTGAATGTCCCTTCTACATCCAACGAATAGGGTTACCTACCAACTAATGGTATGGATAGCGCTATTCTAAAGGAGCATAAAATAAACACGAAAGCGACCAATTACGAGTAAGTAATAAGACTTTTAGTTGCTTGCTCTATCAAAATACTTTTCACACCTCACACTTTTGTCAATGTTCAAACTCTTCTCAAAAACGAAACATTTCCGAACACTTTGTATACATTCCTACATGAATCATTACAAAGTCAAAGCGAAATGCCTTTTCAAAACATTTTGTCAAACACACGAGCACAATTTTAAAGTGATCTAGAACAACTAAGAACGTAGATAACTACGGATGGAAAGGGGTGCTAATACCTTCCCTTTTCATAACCTTCTCCCTTACTCAGAATCTAACGAAGGTCTTTTTCTGTACTTTTACCTTCCCTTAATTGCATAAAAATAAAAGTCGGTGGCGACTCTTGCTATCCGCACATTTGCGATACAAAAATCCAAAAAAGTCAGTTCACCGTGTTACAGAACTGGCGACTCTGCCGGGGAGACACCCTAAAGAGAGAATTACCTTAGGGATTTCTAAATCACCTTTATTGCTTTCTGTTTGACTTGCTTGCTTTATCTTTAAGGGTTGCTTGGGTATTATATTGTTGGGGGATCTTACACCCGGATCCGGGTTTCCTTTTAGGTAAGTAGCAATAAATCGTCACGACCGTTAGACGTATATCGAAACGGTTAACATGATGGCTACGTTAGTGTGACACTTTGGATGTCCTGATACTCTTCATTTCCAAGTTGAGGATAGTATTTGGCTTCTGCGTGGTGTCATCAAGCACTAACTAAACTTTTAGAACCTTAATTGACCCATCTTGGCCATTAGAAGGTAGTGAGATGGCCGACTTTGGTGTAGACCGAGGTTGGTTGATACTCGATACTACGCTCATTGAGATCAGACTTTTGGGATATTTTCGGTCGACCACTTGGTAGTCGTATTGAAATAGCGCCTCGAGAAGATCAATGATGTGAGATTCCTAGAACCGGTTACTATTATAGGACAGGATGAACCAACTCAAACTTTTGGTGGGGTAATCACCTATACCTCTTGCAAGCGTTAAACCTAGGCTCATTGTGTGAATTGTTTGTGTGTTCCAAACATGACATTATGACATCATTTGCATTGCATATCATTTCTAACTATTTCAAGGACCTAGGGATTTATCTTTGCTCTTTTGTAGGGAATTATGGCTTCTAGAAAGACTATCGAATCAACTTCATGGGTATACCTTCTCGACTCAAAAATTGGTTTAGAAATTCCCGACCATGCTCGGTTCATCAAAAGACATGGGTATCGCTTGATTTGGTTATCTCGGTTTTGAAGAAGATATGATGCATGTCCTATTTGATTCTTTGATCCGAAGCACCATTGCTTCACATTCCAGTTATCGTTGGTTCCTACCTTGGAAGAGTTCTCTAAGCTACTTGGGATACCTATTCTTGACCAAATTCCATTCACGGTCTAGAAAAGGTTCCTAAGTCTGAAGACATTGCATCGACCTTACATCTTAAGCGCTCGGACATTGAAGCTAATTGGGAAACCGAGTGGGGTTAAGGGTTTACTTGCCAAGTTCTTAATTAAGAAAGAGAATTCCTCAAGGTTATGAGTTTCCATGCATTCGAAGACGTTGTGGCCTTGCTAATCTATGGTTTGGTTCTATTCCTAACTCGGATCAATTCATAGATGTCAGCGCCATCAAGTGTTTCTTACCGTAATCCATGCCTACTTTACTTGGAGATATTCTACATTCTCTCCACTCGTACCATCAAAGACAAGGAACTCTCATGTGTTGTATACCGTTACTTTCGGTGGTTTATTCCGCACCTTCCTCCATCGGTTTTGAAGAGCGAGCAAAGGATGAAGTGGTCTCAAGGTTAATGTCACTCTCTCATTCGGATATCCGTTTGAGTCTTTTCTCTCAAAGTTTCACATTCATTAGCGTTGTGGAGAATTCCCTAATGTACCACTACTCGGTATAAGGGGAGGTATTACTTATAACCCTTCTCTAGCTCTACGTCGGTTTGGTTTTGCTCGAAGAGATGGTCCACATGATATGCTTCTCCAAGACATTGTGTTCGACTACAATCACGATCTCGAATTCAAGCGAAGGTTCATACACACTTGGGCATGGTAAAAGGCGATACCAAGACTTTGGGGCACGAACTCCATTCCTTGGGAACCTTTCCTCAAATGGGTGCGAGCTCGAGCTCAAAACCTCACGATGCCATTCACGCTGTTCTACGGTAATTATGGAACTGTTGCTATAGGTGATGTACCTATCTTTCTCCATCGACATGCCTACGATTTTGAAGACTTGAAGAGATCACGGATTCGGCTTAAGAAGAGGGATACCTTTGAAGCTCGATGTTATGCAAGTGAGAAGAAAGTGCTAGAGGTGACCAAGCTACTTCACGAGGAAGCATCAGCGCCTACATCGGCACCAAGAGGAGCGCCATGGGAGGCTTAGAGCTTGAGGATCTTTATGTTTTCTTTTATATGTTTGAACTATCTCTTGTACTTAAAAGAAAAGAATAAAAAGTACTAATAAATGTTTGTTCATTGCTTGTTTAACAAATTTAAATCTATAAGGTCCTTGAAAACATTGCATTGCATTCGCATAAACATCGCATATCATGGCATAACATTGCATCACGGTACATTTGAAAATTGGTTTTCTCATTTTCTTGCTATTTATTTTAGCGAAATGGCTCTTGAGCAGTATCAAAGATCTTCAAGCTCGAATGCTCGGTTTAGATGTTTACCGACTTGGTCCAAGGCCGAAGACACGAAGAAGCTCATCAACGAAAGAAGAAGGTTGTTGGTCTCCTCGACATGGGTAGGCGCTACAAAGGGGTCCTAAGAGGGTCGTCGGATAGAGCTCTCGAAGGAAGTGTCAAGGCGAACAAGGTAACAAGGGTGATGGTGACGGTCGGCTGAGTTTGAAAGAACTATGATGATGGCCAATACTCGATGAGGATGACAAGTACAAGCAACTTGAAGACCGTCTGAATCTTGTGGAAAACACGAAGATGTCGGGCTGAATTTTGATGATTTGAGTCTAGTCACAGTGTTGTGATTCCTCCCAGTTCAAAGTTCCAACTTTTGCTAAGTATGACATGTCTTGCCCTAAAATGCATTTGAAGTCTTATGTTGGAAGATCAATCCCTTGATGATGAAAGTTGTGGATGCATTATTTTCAAGAGAGTTTGTCGGAACTCAATTGGGTGGTATTATCGACTAGAGAATGACCGTATCCGTACTTGGGTGACTTGGTGATGCTTTCTGAGACAGTATGAGTACAATCTTGAATTGACACCCACTCGCATGCAACTACAAAGCATGTCTATGGGTCATGATGAGAAGTTCAAGGTATGCTCGAAATGGAGAGATCTAGCAGAGTTCAACCACCCTTGTCCAATAGGGAGTTGGTTGATATGTTCATGGGAACAGCGGGCCCATTCTTCAATCATCGATTGGAAACTCTTGATCGGGTTCACGAGTGATATTAATGACGGTATTGAAGGTGGTATCAAGAGTGGGAAGATTCAAGTAGAGACATCTTCAAATCTTTGCGAAAAGATCTTTTGGTGGTAAGAAAGAAGTTAATCTTGTGTATGGTCGGAAAAGCCGAGCCAAGACCGACCGTGCTCAATCTGTAGGGCGGTTGTGATCTTCAATCCTACATAGCACAACCTCGGTGAGCAGTAGCGTAACGAACATGCGAAGGCGGTTCTGAAGATCAACATGCCATTGTGCAAGCCTTGCAACACATGTTGAAAGCGGTGATTACCTTGAGGATCCTCCTCGAATGTCAACACTTCATCTCCGAGATACAATCCTAATGCTAAGTGTGCTTACCATTCCAATAGACGAGACATAATCGATGATTGTTGGGCTCACGAAGAACAAAATTCAAGACATGATTGAAGCTAAGCAGATTGAGTTTGACCCTCTGTTGAGACTCAGATGTGATCAGCGCTACTATGCCTAATCATGACAAGAGTTCCAATCTTTGTTGGGGATGATACTTATGTTTTCGACATAGATGACTTGACCATTCCTCGATGATATTAAGAAGAATTTGCTACAAGCGGTGTCAATCCGAGGATGCCTAGAGAATTTCCGTTGGTGCCCATCTGCACCTGATGGTTGTGCTTGGTTGAGAAGACGTGTTAAGTGCATGATGGACAACCGTGAGATACTATTTCTAAAACCACTGTCGGTTGTGTGAAGATTAAGCGAAGATCAAAGATGTGAGCAAGCACCATACATGGGGATACCTTGGGGCAGCCAAGTGGAAAGTATGATTACATGGTGAAGTACACTGTTCCTGAAAGCTACAAGATTCATATTGAAGATGTTAAGGCGACCGGATGGGGTGACGATTTCCCAGAAGACTATGCTGATGTTAACACGATAAGGATTTCCTCTGCTGATTCTATGCCTAGAGTGGCACCTCTCATCATTACTTCGCCAAGGCCAGTTCCATATTCCTCTGACAAGGCTATCCCTTGGAATTATGGAGCTGATGTTTACTATCATGGCGTCAAGCAAGACCCTCTGACCATTGAAGATCTTACAATTGAAGCTACCATTCCTGACATTGACAACATCACCGGATCAAGTAAGGTGACCCAAACCGGAAGAGTATTCTCTCCAGAAATCTCTCCTCCAGAAGACACTACGACTCCAGCTCGCATTCCAGCTATTCAATCCATTCCCTGAGCTAGAGGGAAAGAACAAGTGACTCATCTGCTCAACGGAAGTACCAAAGGAAGTTCTTGAAGACACCTCCAAACAAGAAATGGAGAAATTAGAAGATCATCAAGAAGAGTGACTACAATGTTGTGGAGCAGTTGGGACAAACTCGTCCAAGATCTCCATGCTTGCTCTGCTCTTGTGTTCCAGGCTCATGCTAATGCCTTGGTGAAGTTTGAAGAATGCTCATGTGCGCAAGACACTACCACCGACCGGTTTGAAGTTTGTATTGCTAGCTGGCTGCCAACAACGGCCTTGGCTTCTCGATCTTGATTTGACTCCTAGGAAAGAAACACAACAAAGCCTTACACATCTGTTGAATGTAAGGGCACTACATTATCTCATGTTTGGTGGATACGGTTACGCTGAATATCCTTCGAAGGCGCTTTTGATCGACTTGATGTCGAAGGGTTGGTTACGAGACCCGGTGACATTATTGTGAGAGCTTTTGCGGTTCTAAGAGCGATGCTTGGAAGCTCATTACACTGTCAAAGTCGGTTCCCGACTTTTGACTCTACTTTCTTTGTCATGGACATCCATCCGACTTACTCTTGCCTACTTGGATGCCCTTGGATACATGGGACGGCTATTACTTCTACCTACATCGAAGTTGAAATAGCGGTGAAAGGAAAGTTGTTCACGGTATGTGGTGAAGAGGAGTATGGTCAGTCATCTGTCATTCCGATACCTCGAGATGGAAGGAGAATTCTTGAGACTCCACTCAAGCTTTTGAAACAATACCAGTCATGCTGTTGACTCTCCTGTCCTCTGAAGTTGCTAAAGTTCCGCCTAGGATGGCCTCCTTGAAAGATGCTCAGCTGCGGTTGGAGAAGGTGGTAGTGCTATTTGGGACACTCACGATCTCCCTTTCAAACTTGACAAGGCTGGTTTAGGCTTCACCGTCAAGGTCGAGATGATACGCCGCGACGTGTCGGCCAACTTCTTTCGCATCCGCAGTGGAATCCATGTTATAGAAGGCGGCGACCACGACTTGACATCAGTGGATCTTCCCAACTCGGATCACGGACTCGGCAATTGGAAGGCGAGGCGTCATACCTATCTCCTTTAGTCGGGAGTAATTGCTCTTGTTTTATTTTGCTTTTCGTATTTCTTTATGTTTTGAATAATAAACATTGAAAGCCTAGTGCCTTGCGGGGCATCATGGCTCGTTTGCGAGGTTATTATCATTGTTTGCGTTTTCATTCAATAAATTCGTTGGGTTTTGCATTCAATTGTTTGTTTTCTTTCTTTTACTTTATCACCCCTTCAAAAGCTATGTGTTTCTTACACACACCCGTGATACAACTGCGAGAATCACTCGAATCTAGTTAATATGACTATGCTATTGCTAAATATGACTTGATAATCCGATCTACCAAGCCGAAGGCGAAAGTGAGGAAGATTGTGAAGTGCCGGAGAACTTGCCAAACTTTACAGAAGAAGAGCGAGTTATCTGACCACGAAGACAAGTCGAGTTGTGAATTTGGGTGCTGTGAAGGCAGAAAAGAGATCAAGATAGGAGGCGGGTCTTGAGAGCAGTGTTAAAGAAAGATTGGTTGATGCTACGAGACTATATTGAGGTTTTGCTTGGTCATACGAAGATATGCAGTTTAGACATTGATATTGTGGTACAGATTGCCAACAAAGAAGGTTTTCTCGGTGAAGCAGAAGGTTCATCGCGTGCGTCACGAGATGTCGAGAAAAAATCAAAGCCGAAGTTATGAACAGTTCAACGCCGGCTTCCTAGCTATTACTTCCTATCCACAATGGGTTGCAAATGTGGTGCCTGTGCCAAGAAGGATAAAAATGCGAATGTGTGTGATTACAGATCTGAACAAAGCAAGTCAGAAAACGATTTCCACTTCCTCATATTGATGTTACGGTTGACAACACCGCTCGGCATAAGGTTTTCTCCTTCATGGATGGTTTCTCCGGTTACAATCAGATCAAAATGGCTCGAAGACATGGAGAGACTACTTTTGTTACGGTGGGGCACTTTCGCTACAAGGTTATGCCGTTCGGATGAAGAGCGGCGCCACTTATCGATGCTATGGTGACATTATTTCATGACATGATTCATCACGAGATAGAGGTCTCGTCGGCGACATGATAGCTCGATCACGGTGAAGAAGAACATCTTGATCATTTGTAGAAAGTATTCGACGGGTTGAAGAAGTATGGTGAGACTTAATCCCACAAGTGCACCTTTGGGTCGGATCGGTAAACTCTTAGGGTTTGTTGTCGATGGTAAAGGTATTGAAGTTGACCCAAAAGGTTAAAGCTATTCAAGAGATGCGGTGCCCGTACGAAGGAAGTCGAGGTTTCTTGGGCGATTGAACTACATTGCGGATTCATTGCACATCTACGCTGTGAGCCAATCTTCAAGTTACTAAAGAAAGATCAAGTAGTGGAATGGAGCAGCGATTGCCGGATGCTTTTGACAAAATCAAGGAGTACCTCTGAATCCTCCTATCGATGCCGCCATGAAGGAAGACCTCTTATTATGTACTTGCGGTGTTAGAGAATTCAATGGGGTGTGTGTTGGGGCAACATGGCAGTGCAGTCGAAAAGAGCATGCAATATACTACCTTAGCAAAAGTTTACCGTTGTGAAACAAGATACTCACGACTCGAGAAAACTTGCAATGCTTTAACTTGGGCTGCTTTCGCCGACTAAGGCAGTATATGTTGACTCACACTACTTTGTTGATTTCAAGATGGATCCGATAAAATACATATTTGAAAACCAGCTCTCTTAGGAAGAATAGCAAGATGGCAAATGATCACGACGAATATGACATCAATACACTTCTCGAAGCGATCAAAGGAAGTGTGGTAGCCGATCATTTGGCTCATCAAGCCGTAGATGACTATCGATCTATGCGATTCAATTTCGAGACGAAGATGTTTTACTAGTTACAATTGCGAAGAACCGGGCCAGACGAAGGACTGAACAAGGATCCCGATGGACCATGGTCTTTGATGGAGCCTCAACGCACTTGGCAATGGCGCCATCATTACATCCTGCGGGGACACTGCCTTTCACCACGGTTATGTTTCGGTTGCACTAACAACATGGCGAATATGAGCGTGCATCATGGGTATCAAAGCTGCTATTGACTTAAGAATCAAGTTCTTACAAGTGTATGGAGACTCGACTTTGATCGGTCAGATTAAGGCGAGTGGGATCGAGCATCAAAACCTCATTCCGTGTCGAGGCGTGTTCGAGTTTGATCCCTACTTGAAGAGATTTTGATCACATTCCACGAGAAGAGAATCGGTTGGCGGGGCGCGTTGGCTACTATGTCGTCTATGTTCAAGGTCGAGATGGGATAACGAGGCTCCCGGATCATCATTGAGAAGTTTGATGAACCAACATATTGTTGTGAGCTTGATGGAGAAACCTTGGTACTATTCTTGAGACTTGGACTCGAATATCCAGCGGGGCATCATCAATGATAAAGTTCATGAGAAGATTTGCATCAAATTCTTCCTCGACAGCGACATCTTATACAAAGCCTTGACCACGACTTGTGCTTACTCCTGTGTGAGACAGAAAGCGACAATATGCATCATGGAAGAGTTACGGAAGGCATTTGGTACCACTCCGGTGGACATCGATGGCTAAGAAGATTACGAGCGGGTTACTATTGGTCCACCATGGGCTGATTGTCACCGTTACGCTCGATCTTGTCACAAATGCAGTTACGAGACAAAGTACATACCTCGGTACCTCAGATATTTTAACCGCTCCTTGGCCTTTTGCAATGTGGGGCATTGACATGATCGGAGAAATCAAGCCCACGCTTCCAATGGACATCGTTTCATCCTTGTGGCAATCGATTACTTTACCAAGTGGGTAGAAGCGACCTCGTTCATCATTACCAAGAATGTTGTGGCTCGATTCATCAAGCATAATCTTATCTGTCGATATGGCATTCTCGAAAGGATTATCACGGATAACGGTTCCAATCTCAACAACAAGATGATCACTAAACTCTGCGATTCAAGATCAAGCATCACAACTCTTCTCCTTATCGGCCTAAGATGAATGGCGCGATGGAAGCCGCCAACAAGAACATTAAGAAGATTATCTGAGAAGGCGGTGACTTACAAAGATTGGCATGAGATGTTACCATTTGCTCTTCATGGTTACCACTTCTGACAGACATCAGCGAGGCAACCCCTTCTCTCTAGTATCGGTATGGAAGCCGTCCACCAATCGAGGTTCGAGATACCCTCAACGAGTCCTCGGGGCCTTGAGTTAAGCGAAGGCGATTGGATCGACTCGCCTGACGGATTAATTTGATTGATGAGAAGCGACTCGCGTCCATCGCCATGGACGGATCTATCGAAGCGAATGATCGAGCATTTAACAAGAAGGTCAAGCAAGGGTCTACCAAGTCGGTGATCTAGTAGTCAGCGCATCACTTCCAAAGGTGATCCCGGGGAATGGACTCCCACCTCGAGGGACCGTTTTGTAGTCAAGGCGGTATTTTCGGTAGAGCTATGATACTTAGCACCATGGATGGTGAAGACTTCCCACCACGTGAGCGAGACATAGTCAAAATACTACGCATAGAGACCGCTAGGTCGGTGACCTAAGCAAAATAAGGGCATCTGGCGAACCAAAGGGTTCGGGCAAAAGTTAAGGATATATAAAAACATGTACACGGCATGTCGAAAACACGAAAAGCGGGCAAAAAGGGTATCGGTGGTAGAAAACTCGGTCTAGGCAAAAGTTAGGGATTTAAGCGTCGACTATGTCTCTTCGGATCACCTACTTAGGACTACTATCAGCATTCAAGATTCAAATGGCGAAGATCAGTCTACTCACTTTCTACTGACAGCAAGGAGATGAGATATTTGAAATATATGAGTACTAGCATAGTTGGAACTTAACGAGATTGTTTCCGCATAACTTTTTACCTTTCTTGTGTACAAACTACTTGGCCATACGCCACATTTCAAATGAACACAAATTCTTTCTCTTTACATTTTTCACTATTGTCTTTTGCAATAAGTCCAACGTTTGCTTTGAATGATTATATGCATTTGACAATAAGAATCTCTTCACAAACATGCGAAAAGTGGACATACAAAAGTAATTACTACAGGCTCTAGGAATCAAGATGACGACGAAAGTCACCAGTGCATTTCCCCACAGAGCAGGATCCCCACAGCAGTGTCGCTTACCACAAGTCTTCCCCAGCGGAGTATACGTTAGTCTCCGAACAGTGATTCCACTCAGCTGAGCAATGTCACATCGATCTCAGCGGTAACACTTCATCCCAGCGAGGTATTTGTCATCGGAATATCTCCCAACAATTCCCCTTTTCTCCGGCCCGGTATCCGGACTTGAGACTTGGTCGGATAGTGCACGGAGAAACCTACACCTCTTATTCCCGGTCGGAGACTTCAGAGGCTCGACCCGGTCTCGGCGACCATCAACGCTCTCCGTGAGATCTACCCTCAAAATCCCAGTGGGCGTCTCTAATTCCTCCTCCGGGATCTACATTACAAAATACCCAATGCATCTCGACTCTCCCAGCGAGGTCTATGTATGAGATCTCCAACAACGAGTTTCTCAGTCTCTACCTTCCTCAACAATATCTAGGCCCAAGACTTGGTCAGATAGTGCATCGGAGGAATCAAAGATATCTTTCTTCTCAGGATCTTCATCCCCAAACGGAAGTCAGGAATCCTCAAGCGAACATCCGCATCTTCTTCAAGATGGATATGTTTTGAAATACCGCAACATCTATCATGCATACATTACTCATAAAGTCATAATTTATGCATGTGTCATTCATATACATTATCATGCATCATACTTTGCATAAGACTAACAAATATTCTATCAAAGTTTCTCTTGTTTTCTCCAAAGCAGTTGAAGTCACCAGGCGGTGGTCGAGATTAAGCCCGAATCTCGATGGGAAAACTATCTGAAAGACCGCCCCTAGTTGTCCTCCGACAGCTGGTCCAGGATTAAGCCCCGAATCTCGACGGGAAAACTATCTGAACGACCACCCTCGTTGTCCTCCGACAACGGATCGAGATTAATACGAAGCTAGGCGGAAACCCTATCGAACGATCGCAAGTTATCCTCCGATAACGGTGGATCAAGACCCGATGCTGGGGCGATATCCACACTTGGCCAAATTACTATCCTCGGAGTAATCGGCGAAGATTTATTACGATTCCTTATCAACAACAACTCTGTGCGGCGTCGACTCGGTTGCCTGGATGGCATCTTAAGCCCATCTCGAGCTACTTATAAGCGTTTCTCCATCGTGGAATCTGCATATTTGGTTAAAATCAATACAAACCAATAATTTCATTCAAAGGTGAGCACGAAGTCTAACATCGACACCCTCGGATGGCATCTTAAGCCTCAGCGCTCCTTCCACTATCGAGAACATCTGCGAGCCTAGCGTCGGCTCACTCCCGGCATCGACCTTTCCATATGGTATCTTAAGCCCATCCCGTCAATTCTCCTATCAACATTCTCGAGTCTAGCTCGACTCATCCCCAGTCTCCACTTTCTCGAATGGCATCACAAGCCCGTTCCGCATCATTCGCCAACGTGAGTGCAAATTTTCGGTGTACTCGGTGTTCAATCATCTTCTACCTTGGTCACGAAGACAAGTATGTCAATCTAACCTTCCGTACAAGAAGATTGAGCAGGCAGTGTCATACCCCAAAATTGCCCTCCATCTTCTCGAGATATCTCATACATACATGCTCGAAAGATTCCTCGAGAGTTGATCGAGACAAAACTCTCTCTAGACAATCAACCCAAACTAGGGTTTGGCAATTCTCGACTCATGATGGACTTCCAACATCTCAATGTTCATCATGCCTCCTCATATGCTTCAAATATTCTCAAGTCAAGTTTCCTCGAACAATTGCTCGGATGGTTGAAAATTAGTTGTATTGCACAAAAGTCAACTATGGTCAACATACTGGTCAAACTTCATAATTTTGGTCAACATCCTCATTTTGAAGTTCGTTCATCATTTGATCAAGGGTTGATCATGATTCATCAAGAAAACTCAAGATTTGCTCAAAGTCCAACTTTCTAAATTAGGGTTTCTAGGTGAAAAGTCAATGAACTTTGGTGATCATAACTTCTTCATCTTTATCAACCACCACCTCTTGTTTTGAAGGAAGTTCAATTCTCTACAACTTCATGTCTCACAAGAATATCAAAAATGCTTCATTTGAGAGGTATGGCCCAAATATTACGGTCATTTTCAAAGTCAACAAAAAGTCAACATTTTGTTTTGAGGATATATTGAGCATGGAAACTCAATTGATATGAGACCAAAAGGTTGGTTAGAGGACTCTTAGAGATTTCCAAAAGTCCAAGAACACTCAAAAATGTGGAAAATTGAGCAAGATACACCATTCACAAGTTGGGCAATTTTGAAAGAGTGCACAAAGAGATGCTTCTAAAAATCAAATTTTTGCAAATGGGCTTACTTTTCTTCATCAAACTTGTTCCTTATGCAATTAGGAATATCCAAGCCCAATGCCACGAATTTTATTTTATTTTTCTATTTAATTTGGAATTTATTCATTTAAATACAAATTAAATTTAAAAATAAAGTATAAAATCAAAATTAATTACAAACTTGATTTTTATTTCTTCCTTGGGATCCAATCAACTCATTAAAGCCAGCAATTTTGAAATTGGATTGATATAGCAAGATTGGATGAAAATTAATCAAAATTTGAAGATTTGATTTTGTACAAAATCAAAATTGATTAGCATTGATTGATGATGATTTCTTCCTCAAATCGGTTCAAATCCATCCGGTATAAATGTATAATGCATAGCACATGATTGAGAGCGAAAAAATTGGCTTAAGAACCTAACCTAGAACTCAAAAACCGTGGCATACAAGCAAAGTGCAACCCTAGTTCCGGCCGTTTCAATCGATTTTGAGGTGTTCATTGCATTCCTTGATATCTCTGGTGAATCCATACCTTCACATTGCTCGAATCCATTCGAATCAAAAATCCGAGTTTGGTTTGTTCTTGAAAAATCCAAAATCGTGTTTTAATTTTCATGCATTATTAACATGTTTCATTGTTGTTTTGTGATTAGAGCGAAGTTTGCAAGCGATCTGGGTTATTTGATTGCATTTCCATGGCTTGAATCGTGATATACCATAACTAGGGTTTCGGGCTCGATTTAGGGCTTTGCTTAAATGGAAAAATTGGACAGAGACTAGTACCAATGCGTTGGAATGATGCAGGTCGAACCATGCCTTTAGATGTTATTTATATTATGTATGCTTGATTTTCCATGTAGCGGGGCTGTGAGAGTCGAACAATGGCCGCGAGTTTTAAAAATTCAAATTGGAGAAGGCGAAGTGCAGCGAGTTCGTGGCAATAGGAGGGCGGCGTGCTTGTATTTCACGTTCGGTTCCAAACATGCTTGCACACTTGGCGTAGTGGTAAAGGCGCTTCTGTTCATAGATGCTCTCGGGTCCTCGTTCGAATCTCCCGGGACGGTTTGAGTTTTCTTTTTCCAAACTTGCATATTTTCTATTTTTTTTTTTTATTTATTATTTGCATCAATTTTAATTCTTTTCATATTTTTATTTCATGCATTAAAAAACACCAAAAATTATTTTTCTTTTTATATTATTTCCAGAAAATCCTTATTTAATTTATAAAATTAAAAAATACAATTTTGCATGCATATTTATTTTTATTCATAATTTAGCATTTAAATCAATTTTAATTAGTTTTAAATTATTAAATTGCATCCAAAAAATCCCAAAAAATTATTTTAGCATATTAATGTTATTTCCAGCATGTCATATTTTTCTCATTCAAAAATTTGCATTTTTACTAACATTTTCTTCTTATTCAATTTCATCGTATTTTCCGATTTTCTTATCTTATCACAGGTTATTCCGTTTCAGACGGTTTCTTTTACTGTTTTCATTTTTTCCAATTATGTAACTGTTCATGGGATGTAATAGTTTAAATTAGGGTTTTATTTTCCGCAAGTTTAAATTATGTATCTGCCCCAAAGCCATGTAATAGCGTAGGACATTTATCTTTCCCGCATCTTTACATTCCGCATTTTAATTTCTGCACCCTATAAATTGCTAGTAACTAGGCGTGTATGGCAAGATAATAATCAACATAGCTCACTAATTTTCAAGATAAAATATCTGAATCAACACACTTTTTTTCACACATGCACCCCTTAGGGTAATTCTCTCTCCTTGCCTTACGAATTCAAATGGTCAAGTCCCTCGAACGTATTCTAGCACCGTTGCCTTCAAAACAAATCATCATAGTCCCTTCGATACAAAGATCATAGACCCACGATGTCGCCTACGAATACATGATCTTGACCCTCGATTGTCGCCTACGAAAAATGATGATAGTCCCTTCGAATGTGCTAGGATACTTCCTACAAGTTGCCTTCTATGACCATCCGATGTCCCTTCGAATGTCCCTTCTACATCCAACGAATAGGGTTACCTACCAACTAATGGTATGGATAGCGCTATTCTAAAGGAACGTAAAATAAACACGAAAACGACCAATTCTAAGTAAGTAATAAGACTTTTAGTTGCTTGCTCTATCAAAATACTTTTCACACCTCACACTTTTGTCAAAGTTCAAACTCTTTTCAAAAACGAAACATTTCTAAACACTTTATATACATTCCTACATGAATCATTACAAAGTCAAAGCGAAATTCCTTTTCAAAACATTTTTGTCAAACACACAGAAAGCACAATTTTAAAGTGATCTAGAGCAACTAAGAGCCCGTAGATAACTACGGATGGAAATGGGTGCTAATACCTTCCCTTTTCATAACCTTCTCCCTTACTCAGAATCTAACGAAGGTCTTTTTCTGTACTTTTACCTTTCCTTAATTGGATAAAAATAAAAGTCGGTGGCGACTCTTGCTATCCGCACATTTGCGATACAAAAATCCAAAAAAGTCAGTTCATCGTGTTACACAAAGATAAACTACTTAGAACCATGAACATTAGTCCGACCTTCAACAAGCTTCCAGTAGTGGCGAACTCCTTGGAAGTCGAGGTACTCTGGTAGTTTTCCACTTGGCTTGATTCTTGAATAGACTTTGGTCGTTGGTTGAACAGGCTTTGAAGACTCTGGACGATTGACCTTGCCTTTTGTGCTGCTGAAACGATCTTCTTCTGCTTCATGAACAGATCGGGAAGCATGAGATACAGCATATGTACTTTCTATTGGCATTTGCGTTGAATTCTGGGGATGTATCCTCCAATCTTCTGAGTTAAGAGACTCATTGTCGGTGACACTTTCCAATTCGTATCCTGAATCGTATCCCCGATCTTTAGTAATTACATTGATGTAGTGATAGTTAGGATCTGGTTTAACAAACTCCACAGGTGAGTTAAAGCAGAGATCTTCATTCGGAACCTCAATTGGTTGATGAGATCGAGAAGATGTATACACCTCTTCTGGTTGACTAGGGTACTCAAAAGGATCATCCCATCCAGTGGGCTGGATGTCTTCAATTCTGATTTTTGAGCTTTCTGGCGCAGTGTATTTCACCATGTAGTCAAACTTTCCACTTGGTTCTCCCAAGGTATCCCAAACTTCAGAAGGAACCGGTGAACTTTCATTCTTTTGTAGGGACATGCCTTTGAATTGATCAGTCGGAGGATAGAATGGCGCGTACGATTCTTCCTGCGACACATATTCAGAGCTGGTAAGATAAGTACTCCACTCTTCAGATCCGGAGAGATCGTCTTCATCACCTTCATTGGTAATAACGTTAACCTCTTGAAGAACAGGGTTTAAGAAACCCCCACTGTGGAATAATTCTCTGATTGGGCGAAGTGTTTCATCCCTTTTCTTGTCTTTAGGAAATACTGGAGCAAATCCGAGCCCGACTTTTGTCTCGTTGTTGACAGGTTTTATTACTTGTCCCCAACCTACAGCATTGCCATCTTTCACTATTTGCGCTGCTTCTTTATAAGAGGAGATAGATGATCTGCTTTTGCTTGTAGATTCATCTTCTAACGGATGTTCCGGGAGCTGAGTCCCTTCAACGTCGTTGGCTGTGATGAAAGAAAAGCTGGATAAATGGTTTATTAGTAAAGCTTGTTCACCGATGATGGTTACTAGCTTTCCATTTACTGTGAATTTCAGTTTCTGATGGAGAGTGGAAGTCACTGCTCCTGCTTCGTGGATCCATGGCCTTCCTAGTAAACAACTGTAAGCAGCTGGTACATCCATGACCTGGAAAGTGATTTGGAAGGTATGGGGACCAATCGTCATCGGGAGATCGACTTCCCCAATAATAGATTTCATTGACCCGTCAAAGGCCCTTACCACAATGTCATTGAACTTCATCGGTGTTCCCTTGTAAGCTAAACGAGCAAGAGTCGTTTTTGGCATTACATTTTGGGATGAACCGGTATCCACTAGTACATTGGACAGAGAATCTGATTGGCAAATCATTGAGATATGCAGAGCCAGATTGTGATCTTTCCCTTCCTCTGGGAGTTCTTCATCACTGAAGCTTAAATTGTTGCAAGCTGTTATGTTGCCCACAATTCCACCAAATTGGTTTGTAGTCACGTCGTGATCTACATAAGCTTGATCTAACACTTTCATCAAAGCTTCTCGGTGAGCTTCGGAATTCAAAAGCAGAGATAGTATCGAAATCTTGGAGGAGTGCATCGGTGATCCTGACTCGGTACTCGCTTTTCTTGATTAGTTTCAAAATCTCATCGAAATCTGTGTTGACGTTGGTTGCATCAGACGGACCAACATTTGTGTTTGGGTTATCAACAAGAATCCTCATGGGGTTCTCGGGTGGCGTATCAACTGGATTTCGTCTAACAATAGGAACAACAGGTTGTTTTGGGGGCATCGGAGTATGTACACGTCCACTTCGTGTTACTCGTCCTATCTCAGTTATGTTAACATTAGATGGAAGAGTTGGCATGGGTTTCTCCTTCCCCTCTTCTATCATAGTTGCGCTGTATTGATAGGGAATCGCTTTCTTAGAAATGTATGGAACAGGACCGGGTAGGCAAATCACCAAAGGAGACCCTGGAATGTTTGAACCGTTATATTCAATCTCCACATGCTTGGGCATATTGAAACAGGGGATAATAACGTTTACTTGAGAATTTCGAGTTGATATCACGAGACTAAAGCTCATGCAAAAAATGCCCCATATTCACGTCATAGTCATTTCTGTTTCTGAAGATCTGTATGTCACCAATGTCTAGTAATCGTTGAATGTCTACTCTTATGGTTGGACATCCTCAAAGATCCTTGAAGCAGATGCTGCAAGCTGCGTAATCGTGTTTAGTGAAAACGCCCATTGTCTTGTATGTATCATGGAGTGTACCAGACTTTCTCTTATCGATTCACATACGTGACAAGATACGTCTGTATTCCTTAGTATCAAATTCACGGTATGTCCACTATGGTGGGAAGTGCATTTGCTTGCGTTTGGTTTGTATTTACGAAGGAAAGAAGATTAGACCTTACTAACCTTTGTACTTGACTTTTAGAAGCGATGCAATGCTAAAGATCATGACCGGTGCCCTTGATGAAAAGGCGGGATCGTCCTTGTACCACCATGGCAATTTTAAAGCCTGGAGGTGGTGACCTTGTTTGCACAAGATTCCTTTTTATTAATGCGGGATATAGTTACGTATGCGTCATAGGAATTGGGTCGAATGCGAGTCCCGATGCGCGCAGTTCGATTGTTGAGCTGAGCACATTGTCGGCATTGAGTTTCTTTGGAGCTGGAGCAATTCACGTATTTGGACTTGTATTAACGGGGTGCTATGGCGCAACTTTGTTGTTGTCGGCTGACATTCTTTCGTGGTTTCCCTCGGGATACCATTCCTATGTCATGTTCTTTTTTCTTTGGAAAACTGGTTCCGATCCTCTTAGTTCCACTGGAAGATCTTATTTCTTTGACCAGACGTCCTGTTCGAACTCCTTCCTCTAGCCGCGCTCCCATGCATACCATCTCGGTGAAATCTCAAAGTCTTGGCGATCATTAGATTAATAGTAAAATGGTCCAAGAGTGTTTAAGAAAACCTTGGTCATTTCCTTCTCCTCCAACGGTGGGTTGACTTGGGCAGCAATTTCCCTCCAACGTTGTGCATATTCTTTGAATGTCTCTCTTTCCTTCTGAGACATGGAGCGAAGTTGATCCCGATCTGGAGCCATGTCCAAGTTGAATTTGTACTGTTGGACAAAGGCTTTTCCTAGGTCATTGAATGCGGATATTCGCACTGTCTAGTCCCATGTACCACTTCAGTGCGGCACCGGTGAGGCTGTCTTGGAAGTAGTGAATGAGCAATTGGTGATTGTCGTTGTACGTGGACATTTTCCTGGCGTACATCGTAAGATGACTCTATGGACAGGAATTTCCTTTATATTTTTCAAAGTCAGGGACTTTGAACTTTGCAGGTATCCTTACGCGAGGAACTAAACATAGATCATGGGCGTTCTTCCCAAACAATTCCTTTCCACGAATTGTTTTAATCTCAAGCTGCATCTTGAGGAGTTGTTCCTGGAGATTCTCCATATGGCCACGAGGATTCGTGTTATCGCCTGGACTATGGTGGAATTCTTCGTCTGTAGTAGTGTGTACTACGGAAGCTGAGTTCGTCATGATCGGTTGAGAAACCGTCATAGTAACTTGCGGAAAAGGTACTCCATGTTGCGGAGTAAGTGTTGAGTTTTGCAAAGTAGGTACTTCAAGCGTGGTTGTTTGTACTTGAGAAGTCGGTTGACGAAATCCGATGCCGAAATTGAAAGGCATGCCCCATGGATAACCTTACGGCATCTTGAAGAGTGAACTCTTGGCTGCAGTTGAAGCGGAGTAGTAGTGGTCTCTGAAATCGTTGCTTGATTTTGACTGCTCAATGTTGCTTGCTGACTTTGCGCAGTTGCCAATGAACTTACCAAAGAAGTGAGTCTTTCCACCTCTTCTTGCAGCGTTGTCAACTCTGACTCAACATTTTCTTGCTCAAATCCTTCCATTACTTTCCTTCTTTTTGAACGTGTATTGTATGTTCGAGTTGGTGTGGACGCGGTCGAGAAACTCTAAGGCCGCGACAGCTTGGCGATCTTTTCCTTTCTGGAAAAAATTCCAAAAGATCAGACACTAAACAACAAACTCGATATGCAAAGTATGATGCATGATTATGAATGTAAATAAAGATTTCCAAAGAATTTACGCTAACAGAGAAATTTCTGGCAAATATTTGGATGGAAAACACTTTTTATTGATTATTAAAAGAAGATTACACCAATTTTTGTTTTTGAGCATAGCTCATACAAATGATAAAATAAATGGTAAAAATTACAATCTAAACTAGTTAATCATCCTCGTCGGATGAAGATCCAAAGGCTTGATGTAGCTTCAACTTCAGGATTTCCTTCCCATAGTGAGCTTTCAGTTCAACTTTCTCGGCGTTAAGCGTGCTAATGACTTTCTTCCACTCGTCGGGAGCAGGATCGCTGGTTGTCATTTCCTCAAGCTTTCTTTTCCTTTCTTTGATGTATCTTTTGATCGCGTTATCTTTCTGACGAATCTTCTCATCTTTCTCCATGAGCCATTCATCTTGGAAGTAAAGTGTCTTTTCATGATCTTTGACCTGCTTCTTAAGCTTCTCATTTTCGAGATCAGTCTTAAGGAACTTGTTTTCCAAAGCTTCCTTCTCAAGCCTCATCTTAGCCAAAGCTTCTTGGTACTCTCCCATAGTCTCGACGGGAAAAATTGTTGATCTGGAAGCTGTTGAGAACATGGGTTCTTTATAAGCATGGGTTCTTCACCGAAGAAGTGTAGATTTCCATGGCTACACAATTCCTTGCATTACCCTTTTCCTTCCTTCGGATGTGATGCCAGGCTCTGATTATTCTGGCTTTCAAACCTTGGGAATCTTCCCCTTCACGATAGAAGTAGCTCTCCACTGTAAAACCAAGAGGTTTACTAGAGTTTGCGTACCCGAGTTGACGTCTCGCCAAGAATGGGTTGTAGTTGATTCCTCCTTTCGTACCAATGAGAGGTACGTTGTCAAATTCTCCAGACTTTCAATGATTTCCATCTCATTGTGCACTTAAGGTATACCAATGGATATAAATGTTTGTAAGAGACATGAGTCTTGAGACCAATGCCAATCGTCTTTGTTTCGCGGAAGATGGAGATTTAGGCAAGTGTGAGACAAACCATTTGAAAAGCACACAACACACGATAGTTCCATCTCCTTGACGATTCCTATGATGAATGGAGAATTACGTGTCACCAGCAAAGTGGGAGCAGGTTTCCAATCAGAAAGATCCTTATGGCGTTGATATCAACGAATCTTGGGACGTTGGGAAACAACACCAATCCATAGATGAGTAAAGCTAAAATAGCTTCAATGACAACCATACTACCGGCTTCAGAGAATTTAAGAGCCTTCTCCATTAGGAACTTTGAAGTTAGTCCTAAGAGTTTTCCTTTGGTAGTTAGGTTTTGTTCGCGTTAAAAAGTGTCGCGCTAGGGAATTGAATATGACTTCAGATTCTCTGGATCGAAACGATTTACTCTTTTGATTTGTTTATAAAGATGCCGCGAGCATCAAGCTTTATGATTTTCAACACAAGAAAAGATGATTTAATGATTATGAAAAAGGGGAAAGTGTAATACCCTCAATTGATTTTGATATGCGTAACGACTAAGCATAAACTAGGCGTAACGCATTGGGGAGATACGAGTAAGGGGTTGGTTATATAAAGGGAATAGATGGAGCACCCTAAATATATATAGTTATCTATAGCTTTATATATGAATATGTTTGATATGTTTGTGTGTTTTAATTGCTATTTCTATGATTGGGAAAGTTTCTCTTTTAGGTTTTAAGAAGGATAGATTATGTGGGATCCTAGTGTTTGTTATTATTATGCTCGCAAAGATCTTTGGATCTTATGCATACATATCCCTTAATGGGAATCAGAGCATTTGTAGCTCGGATCTACAGGGATCTATGGTTTGTTTGGTTTGAGGGAGTTAGAAATTTGCTCGCCAAGGATGAGACCTTGTGCCTACGTATTCTCAAAAGAATGTTGAGAAAGTCAGAGCAATCGTAGTTCCCACTTATGCTAGTGGAAGCAACGGAATATTAGTAAGAGACACTGACAAATGTCATCTTAATGAAAAATGTATCTAATCTATTTCATCACATACATTTTGAAAAGTTTGATTGATTGAAATCTTTCATCGTAAGTTATAGGAGTTTTGCTTGAGTGTACAAGCATTACCACTTACATGTTTAAGAAAGATGTTTGAAAAAGATTGAATCTTATAACTGTAAGCATTGGGTGTTTTGCTTGAGTGTACAAGCGTTACCACTTACGATTAAGAGATGTTTTTGCTTGAGTGTACACGTTACCACTTATGATAAACGTCTAAATCTCGAGGAGAAATGGATTGGATTAAAGGGATGCTGTTAAGAAGCCCATGGGTCCTTGTATTGTTAGCCCAAGAGAAGGCATTCCGAGGGTCATCGAGGGTCCTTGTATGAAGCTCAAGAGGAAGCTATAGGGTATGGCTGGCTTTGCCTTTAAAAGGGATTTCACCGGGAAACCATCCTTTTGGAATTAAGAGCAATTTCACAGAAATTATACTCTCGGGGTTATCCTATCGCTGGTGATTCTTTGTATTGGAAGCCCAATAGGAGGCATTAAGAGATTTTATGGTCTCTTTCATTGTATGATGCCCAAGAGAAGGCTAAACTCAATGAGGAGTTCTTTTGAGCGAAGCCCAAGAGGAAGGTGACTCAGCAGTGTTGTCTTATATGAAGCCTAAGCGGAGGCTAAACTCAGATGAATGATTTTTCTTATATGAAGCCTAAGAGGAGGCTGAACTCGGATGAAATGAGTTACCTTGTACAAAGCCAAGAGGAGGCTAATTACGTGGGAGAATTATCTTGTATAAAACCCAGTGGAGGCTAAGCATGGGGAACCTATTGGTTAGACTAGTTGTTATGTTATAACTAGACAGTTATATAAACAAGTGTGTGTGTGATATGTATTCACAGGAGTTTATGAAGGAAATATAAACAATGCATGATGTTTATTTACAAGAGTTTCTGAAGGAAATATAAACAAGTGTTTGTGAAACGGGCGTTTGAAACGAGCGCAACTTGATTATTTACAAGTTTGAATGTGTACAAGGAAGTAAATATGTACGAACGAGTATTTATGTACAGGAGAATGTGGATGTACATAGGAGGGTTGGGACTTACACCATAAGGGTGGCCCATTGGTTTAAAAGCAGTTTCACCGGGAATAATGCTCCTTTCAATACCAATGGTATTCAGTGTATACACAAGTGAAATGAAACCAAGCAATCAAAGTTTGTCTGTACTTGAATATAAAAGGTATCTGTATTATGTACAGGTAAAGATTGGTATATTCATGAAAAGAATTGGATATGTACAAATAAAATATGTATGTACATAAAGAATGTTGGTTGGGACTTACACCGTAAGGGAGGCCCATGATCGGTTAAGAAAAACGACAGAAAACGAATTCAATTTTATCGTTTAATCGGATCGATCATGGAAAAAGATGTAAGTTTGATGAAAAGTTTTGAAGAATGTTATTTGAAAGTGTTTTTGAAATGTAAAGTTTACTTGTAAGAAGTTTTGAAAAGAATCGGGACTCGAAAGTTTGAAAAAAAATCACCTTTAAAGGTGTTTTGAAAAGTGCTCAAAGTACCATTTTCGGCTCGATCAAAATATAATTGGATGAAAGTTTTTTCTGAAAATTTTTGCACAATCCTAAAATAGATACATTAATTGACAAGTTTGATTGGTTTTGATTGGTTTTAAAAAATGAGGAGTTTTGATTGGTTTTAAAAAATGTCAAAGTTTGTAAAAAATACAAAAGTTTGAAAAAAAAAATGGTCCCAAGGAGGCTTGAACCCGGGAACTGTTAGGCAAGACGTGGCACAATGACTTAAGAGTGAGCTGGCAACCGCTGGGGTGGCAATACATCCGTGTATTGTGTTCAAACTATGAAATTATATTTTAAACTCTTATTTTAAATTTGAAAACATGCGCGCAAGCTTCATCATTTTCTCCAATCTTCAATCAGCCATGGATTTCGTGTTTCTTGATGAAATTAAACGATGTAAAGATCAAACTTGCTCGCCTCAAGCCCAGGAACATAATGGCACTCTTTAATTTCATTTATTTTAAGCCAAGAATGATTAAATTTATGAAGAACACGAAGAACCCTAAAACTGAAAAACCTAATTGAAATCGTGTATGGTTGATGATTTATCCAATTGATTGAGGGTAAATGGTCGTGGATAGTGCAGAAAACAAATGGCCAAGAGTTTTTTTCAATTGAATCAAGAAATCATGGAGTTTGAGTTTGAAGTTCTTACCTGTTGAAGCTGGAATCGAAAACTGGATTGGAGTGTTTCCAGTTGTTGTTTGAGGATTGCTTGAGCACCAACGGCCTCTATGGAAGGTGTTTGATCACCCTGCTTGCTCTGGAATGATCTGAAACTCTCTACCCAAGTCGAACTGCATAAGCTCAAAGTTGAACTTTGAATTCTGGGTTAGAGGTGTTACAGTTTGTTGTTTATGATCTGCATCATGTCTATGATGTATGTGGATGATGTTTGAGTGAAAAGATCACAACTTGTTTGAGCCAAACATCCAATTCGATAGTTAAGGCAGTTTTGCAAGTTTTGGAAACATGAAAAGTGAAATCTGTTTTTTAGCTTTCCTTGTGTTGATCTTATGTTTCAAACATGTTATATATTTATTATAAGATATGTTAGACACCAAAGTTCTTCATGGTTTTCACAAATTTTCAAAATTGCAAGAATTCTCAATTTTCACTATGTTTCTTGAATTTCAAGTAAGAAGAGAGAAAACATGTCTTGGCATTACTTTGGTGTAGTTTGAATGGCAAACAAGACCTCTATTTATAGGCCATGAGTTCTGAAATATAATTGAGAAAGTTTGGCCATTGGTAAATTTGACTTGCCTTAGAGGGCAAGGAAGTCATTTTTGCATTAAATGCAAAAGGAAACTTCCTTTTAACCATGGTTAGTTCTTACCTTGATCCTATCCTTTTATAATTCCTTCTCACTGATTTTTATCAGCTAAAGTCTATCCTTGCAAGGTGGCATGTGTTCTAGAAGTAGAAAATGCAAAGTGACCTATAATCTTGATGTTTTGAACTTGAAATCCATGGTTATGGAGCCTTATGTTTCAAAATCAAAAGTATAGCTAGACTACATGGATTTGATAGTTCTTGGACATCTTGGAAAGCTTGTCTCAAGGGTTACAACTTTCATGTTTTGAGTTTTTTCCAATTTAAAGTGGAACTATGTGAAAAAATGCCATGAAGTTTGGAAAAAGTACAAAATTTTAACACTTAAAATTATTTCTAAGTGTTAGAAATTTTGACTTTTTGTTGACTTTTCCAAATTCTTTGATTTTTTATGATCATGATGGATCATTTGAAGTATTTTGATGATGGAAAAAGTTTTGTTTTGAAAAAGTTGACCAAAAGTCAAAGTTTGACTTTTCTGTGCAGATGAAATATCATCAGATGTTTTAGAAATTGACTGATGAAGTCTGTGAACTTCTGTGATGTTTTGAATCCAGAATTTTGGTCAAAATGTTGTATCTAAGATATTAAGATCAACCTCCAACCAAAAAAGTCATTCATTGATCAGAAAATCAGAGATTGCACATCCTCGATCAAAACCCTAATTGGTCGATCCTTGATAGATCATGAGGAAAATTTTGATATCTGAAGCTCAGAGGTTGATGGTTGGGTTAAGATAGATCAAATAAGGAGGATAGAACTCAAACCCTAATTGGTTGCCTCTTGAATCAGATGAAAATTTGATGAAACCCTAATTTTGACCTGTGAATGCTACACCCGATCAATTCTGTTCTGGACTGTTAGTGATGCAATGATGCAAATGTAAGGTGGTATATTAGGTCAAAAATTGGGGTATGACAGATGCCCTATTTAAGTTTCTTCAACTCGAGATATGAAGATGAATATCTTCGTTTTGATAGGTGTGAAGAGACTTAAATATCAGAATACGCAAATTTTGGACCTAAGATACCAAAAGATGCGAGTGATGCAAAATGATTGCAAAAAGTTTCACCCAGATGATATCAAAGACATGACATGGTAGGGAAAAATTTGTGAGGATGACTCGATCTGTTTAAGAAAAGAGGATCCTGTTTGTTGGGAAACATGCGAATATGTCCCTGTTGGGGAAAGAATGATTCACAAATCATTTGAATATGTCTCGCTTTTGGAAACAAAGAGATTACCTACTTTCTTGTGACAATGTTTAAGGTAGCGAAGATGATTTTACCAATTATCGACCTTGTGATAGTTCATGGTAGCGAATTATAAAGATATTACCAATTATCAGCGAAGTGATAACTATAACAAGGTAAATCTTTGAAAAGTTTTCTGAGTATTCAGCCTCGTGAATATCAGACAATGATGGAAACAGATCTCAAAGGAGTTCTGAAGATATTACCAATTATCAGCGAAGTGATAACTATAACAAGGTAAATCCTGAGAAAATATTACTGAGTATTCAGCCTTGTGAATAACAGACAGTGAGAGAAACAGAATCTCAAATGAGTTTTTATTTTCATGGATGCAATCTTGCCAAGGATCTCCTTCTCAAGAAGATGCGGGCATTTGATTTAAAGGACACAAGTTTTCTTTAGACAGAAAGAACTGCTGGGGAATTTCTCGTACAGTCGTGATTTGACCCTGTTGAGAAGAACAAACTTTCATGACAAGTTTAGGAACGAAAAGAAAAATAAGCGGCTCAAATGATGAGGCTATTGCTTATTACTTTGTCGATTAGAGACAGGGTTCTATCCAGGAATGAAATGGAAAGAAAAGGTCAATCAAGAGATTGTTCCCAATGAAGAATGCTCTCAGCTGGGGAACATGATAGAGAAAAAATGTATTTTTCTGCTTGGGGACAATCTGCTGGTGGTATAATCGTACCTACATGAGTAAGTGTGATTTAAACCAGTGATATGGAAGCAAACATTTCGAGGAATGCAAAAATGCATGAATGATGCTATTATGTATGATGAATGTTATGAATGTCATATGCATGCTGACAATACTTTGACTAAGACAACAAGGAGATATTTGGGAAAAGGACCACGTCACGGTTCGAACAAATACTCGGTGAAATCTGCAGCAATGGCGTAGATGTTACTGATGAAGGATCTAAGTTGCATTCTTTAGACTTTCGGAGAAAGGCATTTCATTGGAAACTTTGCTGGGAATTCTTTTTGGATAAGAATATCGTCCTTTGATAACCTCTGTTGAGGAAAAGAAAACTTCCGTAGCAATTGTTCTATCTCTCAGAGATCGAAACACTTATGGAGAAAACTGTTGAAGTTCTTTCTGTGTTCAGAGTTCAAAGGAAAATTTTGCTTTTGTTTCAAAATTTTGAAGTAAAAATTCATTTAAAACTTTTTAGTTTCAAAAAGTGATTCTCACAATAAAAGCGTTATTTTGCAAAATAGAATAAAGCAGGAATTTGCAAACAAAAGGGCACAAAGGCTCAAATTTATTGATAGAATGGTAATCAGCCAAAGGCGTGATTCCATGAGCTATTTACAAAAGTTGGAAATGATAATTTATTGGGAAAAGGCTACATTGAAAAGAATAACCACTATTATCCCTAACAACTTTGAATTCCAACTGTGCTTGTTGCTTCAGAAGATTTGATTGAAGATCCGTTGATGGAAGATTCTTGATTGATGAACGGAATGATTTGATTACTTTGTCGTTTTTTTTTGTATCCTTTACTTTTGCATAGATTGCCTTTTCGTGTTTCAACCTATCAGGATAATTTCTATTTATTGTCTCTAATTTTTGCCTGGACCGCCCTTTTCGGGTTTTCAGTCCACCGAGACGCTCTTTTTTTGCCTAAGCCGCCCTTTTCGGGTTTTCGACTTACCGAGCTGTTCTTTTGTTGTTTTTTTTAGACAAAGTATTTGTTGACCGCATCAGCATTCACAGGATGCGGGAGTTCATCACCGTCCATGGTTGTGAGAGTCATAGCACCGCCTGAAAAGCTTCTTTTGACGATGTATGGGCCTTCGTAGTTAGGAGTCCATTTGCCCCTAGAATCTGGTTGAAAAGACAGAACCTTTTTAAGCACGAGGTCGCCTTCTCGGAATTCACGAGGTCGGACCTTTTTGTCGAATGCTTTCTTCATCCTTCTTTGACATAGCTGTCCATGACACAAAGCGGTCAGGCGCTTTTCTTCAATTAAGTTCAGCTGATCGTATCTGCTTTGACACCATTCAGCCTCAGATAACTTAGTTTCCATGAGAACTCTCATTGACAGAATCTCAACTTCTACGGGGAGCACTGCTTCCATGCCGTATACTAAAGAAAAAAGAGTTGCCCCTGTTGAAGTGCGCACTGAAGTAGGATACCCATGCACAGCAAATGGCAGCATTTCGTGCCAATCTTTGTAGGTGATGACCATCTTCTGGACGATCTTTTTGATGTTCTTGTTGGCAGCTTCAACGGCGCCATTCATCTTTGGCCGGTATGGAGATGAGTTATGATGCTCGATCTTGAATTCCTCACACAGTTCTTTCATCATCTTGTTGTTCAAGTTTGATCCATTGTCTGTAGTGATCTTGCTTGGAACTCCATATCGGCAGATGAGGTTGTTCTTGATGAACCTCACAACCACTTGTCTTGTAACGTTGGCGTAAGACGCTGCTTCGACCCATTTGGTGAAGTAATCAATAGCTACTAAAATGAAGCGATGTCCATTGGACGCTTTTGGTTCGGTCATCCCGATCATGTTAATGCCCCACATGGAGAAAGTCCATGGAGAAGAGAGAACGTTGAGTAGAGTTGGTGGCACATGGATCTTATCTGCGTAGATCTGGAACTTGTGACATCTATTGACGTGTTTACAGCAATCAGATTCCATTGTTATCCAATAGTATCCTGCTCTCAAGATTTTTCTAGACATTGCATGCCCATTTGAATGGGTTCCAAAGGATCCTTCATGCACTTCATGGATGATTGTGTCTGCTTCATGTTTGTCGACGCATCTGAGCAGGACCATGTCGAAGTTTCTTTTGTACAACACATCTTCATTTAGGAAGAAATTTCTAGAAAGCCTCCTTAGAGTTTTCCTATCTTTGTACGATGGCCCGAGTGGGTACTCTCGTGTTTGAAGGAAACGCTTGATGTCGTGGAACCACAGTTTATCGTCGAAGATTGCTTCAGTTGCAAACACATATGCAGGTCTTTCAAGGCGTCTGATACGGATCTTAGGCATATCGTTCCAATCGTTGACTTTGAACATGGAAGATAGAGGGGCCAAGGCGTCTGCCATCCGATTCTGATCTCGAGGGATATGATGCAATTCAACTTTGTTGAAGAAAGTTAACAAACGTCTTGCATAATCTCTGTAGGGAATCAAACCAAGATGATGAGTTTCATACTTGTCTTTGATTTGATTGATCACAAGGGCTGAATCTCCATATATGTCAAGGATCTTGATCCTCAAGTCGATGGCTTCTTCGATACCCATGATGCAAGCTTCGTATTTCGCAATGTTGTTGGTGCAATCAAATAGCAACCTGGCGGAAAACGGGATATGAGAACCTTCGGGAGTAATGATGACTGCCCCAATTCTATTGCCAAAAACATTAACTGCTCCATCAATGATTAAGCCCCATCTAGACTCTGGATCTGGACCTTCTTCGGGTAGCGGTTCGTCACAATCTTTCATCTTTAAGTACATAACATCCTCGTCTGGGAAGTCAAACTTGAGAGATTTATATTCGTTGAGCGGCTGATAAGCCAAGTGATCGGCGAGAATGCTTCCTTTGACCGCTTTTTGAGCACGGTACTGGATGTCATATTCGGATAATAGCATCTGCCATCGGGCAATTCTTCCCGTTAAGGCAGGCTTTTCAAAGACATACTTGATTGGATCCATTTTGGAGATTAACCAAGTTGTGTGATTGATCATGTACTGGCGCAGACGCTTTGAAGCCCATACCAAAGCACAACATGTTTTCTCGAGCACGCAGCCCATGGAATCTTTCTTACCGGTGTCATCTTGTTGTCCAAGCACGCAGCCCATGCAATCTTCTAGCATGGTAAGGTACATGATTAATGGTCTTCCTTCGACTGGAGGAATCAGTATTGGTGGTTTTGACAGGTATTCCTTGATACTGTTGAATGCTTTTTGGCAATCGTCTGTCCACACAACCTCTTGATTTTTGCGGAGAAGCTTGAATATCGGCCCACAGGTAGCAGTCATATGAGAGATGAATCTGGAGATGTAATTCAATCGTCCAAGAAATCCTCTTACTTGCTTTTCTGTATGTGGCGTAGGTATTTCTTAAATAGCCTTGACTTTGTTAGGGTCAACTTCAATACCTCTTTGACTAACGATGAAACCTAGGAGTTTTCCAGATCTTACCCCAAAGGTGCATTTGTTAGGATTCGGTGAAATTTCCTTAGTCGTTGAAACAACTTCAAGAGATATTCTATATGATCTTCTTCAGTGTCAGACTTTGCTATCATGTCATCCACATAGACTTCGATCTCTTTGTGCATCATGTCATGAAAGAGAGTAGTCATTGCCCTTTCGTAAGTTGCGCCGGCATTCTTTAATCTAAACGACATTACTTTGTAGCAAAAAGTGCCCCATGGCGTGATGAAAGATGTCTTCTCCATGTCTTCGGGAGCCATTCTGATCTGATTGTAACTAGAGAAACCGTCCATGAAGGAAAAGACATTGAACTTTGCAGTACTGTCCACTAGCATGTCGGTATGCGGTAGTGGGAAATCATCTTTTGGACTTGCTTTGTTCAAGTCTCGGTAGTCAACACACATTCTGACCTTTCCGTCTTTCTTGGAGACAGGTACTATGTTGGCTAACCATTGAGGATATTCAGAAGTGACGAGGAAACCTGCGTCGAGCTGTTTTTGAACTTCCTTTTTGATTTTGTCGGCCATTTCAGGGTGAACTCTCCTCAGTCTCTGTTTAACTGGTGGACATTCTGGTTTTAACGGCTGGTGATGCTCCACGATGCTGGTATCTAAACCTGGCATGTGCTGGTAGGACCAAGCGAACACATCAACATATTCTTTGAGAAGATCTATCAGTTTTCCTTTGACGCTACTGTCGAGTGAAGCTCCGATAGTTACTTCTTTTTTGTCCTCTCCAGAACCCAAGTTAACTGCTTCTAGAGGTTCTTTGTGAGGCTGAATGATTCTTTCCTCGTGCTTTAGTAGTCGAGAAATCTCATCCGGGATCTCTTCTTCAACTTCTTCCTTGGCGACTTCACAGGGGATTTCAAAGTTGGGAGAGAGCATAGAGTTATTGCTTTCAATGGATTTGTCCATCTGTTAATCTGCATTTTTGATTTATGTCTGATTAATTAATTTTTCATTATTTTTATTTTTTTGAAAAAGTTAATGTGAAAGTGTATGCAGATTATTATTATTTTTTTTGAAGATTTTTATTGTATTTTTTAGAATTATCATTTCCAAGAAAGGGTAAAAAATGAAAATAAACACAGTGTGGAATCAAAACAACGCGTTTTATTTATGATTCACAATATGAAACAGGGCCCTAAAATACAAACTCATTTGTCTTGGGCAAGACAAAGAGAGATTATTTAAAAGCTAGACCCTATAAAACATCTCTTCGCTCTGGGTGAAGCGAGAGTTCAAAACAAAAGCAAAGATAAACTACTTAGAACTAGGAGCGTTAGTCCGAACTTCAACATGTTTCCAGTAATGGCGAACTCCTTGGAAGTCGAGGTACTCGGGTAATTTTCCGCTTGGTTTAATCCTCGAGTAGACTTTGGTTGTTGGTCGAGCAGGCTTTGAAGATTCTGGACGATTGACCCTGGCCTTTGTACTGCTAAAGCAGTCTTATTCGGCTTGATGAACAGATCGGGAAGTATGGGATACAACATATGTATTTTCTGTTGACATTTGCGTTGAATTCTGGGGATGTACCCTCCAATCTTCCGAGTGTAGAGATTCGTTGTCAGCGACACTT
Organism: Vicia sativa; assembly: GCA_021764765.1. NCBI lineage: Eukaryota > Viridiplantae > Streptophyta > Magnoliopsida > Fabales > Fabaceae > Vicia > Vicia sativa. The sequence continues at coordinate 171,524,219 of CM038793.1, read as the reverse complement.
TCTAGTTCGTATCCCGAATCATATCCCTGATCTTCGGTAATTACGTTGATGTAGTGGTAATCAGGATCTGATTTAACAAACTCTGGTAGCTAAAGCGAGCTTCGTTGGGAACCTCGATCGGTTGATAGGATCGGGAAGACATATGCTCCTCTTCTAGTTGACTAGGATACTCAAAAGAATCACCATCATTGGCTGGATGTCTTGATCCCGATTTTTGAGCTTTCTGGCGCAGTGTATTTCACCATGTAGTCAAATTTACCACTTGGTTCTCCCAAGGTATCCCAAACTTCAGAAGGGACAGGTGGATTTTCATGCCTTTGCAGGGACATGTCTTTGAATTGATCAGTTGGAGGACAGGACGGCGCGTACGATTCTTCCTAAGACACATATTCAGGGCTGTTCAGATAAGTGCTCCACTCTTCAGATCTAGAGAGATCATCTTCATCGCTTTCAATGGTAACAACGTTAACTTCTTGAAGAACGGGGTTTAAGAAACCCCCACTGTCGAATACTTCTTTGATTGGACGAAGTGTTCCATCCTTTTGCTTGTCTTTGGAGAATACGGGTGCGAATCCGAGTCCGACTTTTGTCTCGTTGTTGACAGGTTTGATTACTTGTCCCCAACCTTCAACATTGCCATCTTTCACTATCTGCGCTGCTTCTTTATAAGAAGAGATAGATGATCTACTTTTGCTAGTAGATTCATCTTCTAATGGATGTCCTGGGAACTGTGTCCCTTCAACGTCATTAGCTGTGATGAAAGAGAAGCTGGATAAATGGCTTATTAGTAACGCTTGTTCACCGATGATGGTCACTAGTTTTCCATTTACTGTGAATTACAGTTTCTAATGGAGAGTGGATGTCACAGCTCCTGCTTCGTGTATCCATGGTCTTCCTAATGGAAAACTGTAAGCAGCTGGCACATCCATGACCTGGAAAGTGATCTGGAAAGTATGCGGACCAATTGTCATTGGGAGATCGACTTCCCCAATAACTGACTTCCGTGACCCGTCAAAGGCTCTTACCACTATGTCATTGAATTTCATTGGTGTCCCTTTGTAAGCCAAACGAGCGAGTGTCGTTTTTGGCATTACGTTCAAAGATGAACCAGTATCTACCAATACATTGGACAGGGAATCTGATTGGCAAATCATCGAGATGTGCAAGGCCAAGTTGTGATCTTTCCCTTCTTCTAGAAGTTCCTCATCATTGAAACTTAGATTATTACAAGCTGTTACGTTGGCGACAATACCTCCAAACTGGTCTGTAGTCACATCGTGATCTACATAAGCTTGGTCTAGTACCTTCATCAGAGCTTCTCGGTGTGCTTCGGAGTTCAGGAGTAGGGATAGTATTGAAATCTTTGAGGGAGTCTGCATCAGCTGATCCACGACTCGGTATTCTTTTTTCTTAATTAACTTCAGTATTTCATCAAAATCTGTGTTAACGTAGGCTCTATCAGGAGGACCAACATTTGTGCTTGGATTAACATCGGGAATCATTGTGGGATTCTCGGGAGATATGTTAACTGGATTTCGTCTAACGACAGGAACGGCAGCTGGTCTTGGTTGCAATGGAGTGTGTACTCGTCCACTTCGTGTTACTCGTCCTATCTCAGTTATGTTGACATTAGCGGGAAGAGTTGGCATGGGTTTCTCCTTCCCATCCTCTATCAGAGTTGCATTGTATTGATAGGGAATCGCTTTGGTAGAACTGTATGAAACAGGACCGGGTAGGCAAATCACCAAAGGAGACTCTGGAATGCTGGAACCGTTATATTTAATCTCCACATGCTTGGGTATATTGAAACAGGGGATGATAACGTTTACTTCGGGATTTTCCGAGTTGATATCTGAGACTAAAAGCTCATGCGGAAAATGCCCTGATGTATTTACATCATAGTCATCTCTATTTCTGTAGATCTTTATGTCACCAATGTCTAGCAATCGCTGAATGTCTACTCTTATGGTAGGACATCCTTGAAGATCCTTGAAGCAGATGTTGCAAGTTGCGTAATCGTGTTTAGTGAAGGCACCCATTGCGCTATATGTATCATGGAGATATACTAAGTTTCCTCTGATCAGATTCACGTCTGTGACGAGATATCGATCTGTATTTCTTAGCATCAGATTCACCGCATGTCCACTATGACTGGGAAGTGGATTTGCTTGCACGTTCGGATTCGTATTTCTAAAGGAAAGAAGATTAGATTTCACTAATCTCTGCACTTCTGCTTTCAACGCTATGCAATGTTCAAGGTCATGGCCTGGTGCCCCTTGGTGAAAAGGGCAAGAGACGTCTGCTTTGTACCACCATGGCAATTTTTCTGGGATCGGAGGTGGTGACCTTGTCTGCACCCAGACTCCTTTCTATTAATGCAGGGTATAGTTCGGTGTACGTCATCGGAATTGGGTCGAATTGCGAGACCCGAGGCGCACGGTTTTGATTGTTAAACTACTGAGCCTATTGACGAGGCTGTTGAGTTTGCTGGAACTGCGGGGCAATTCTTGTGTTTGGACTTGTGTTAACGGCGGGTGTCATGGCAGCTACCTGTCGCTATTGACTGACATTTCTTCGTGGTTTCCCTCGGGATACCATTCCTATGTCATGTTCCTTTTTCTTTGGAAAACTGGTTCCAATCTTCCTAGTTCCACTAGAAGATCCTGCTTCCTTGGTTAGGCGTCCGGTTCGAACCCCCTCCTCTAAGCGCATTCCCATGCTTACCATCTCGGTGAAATCTCCGGGAGCGCTGGCGATCATTCGTTCGTAGTAGAATGTACCAAGAGTGTTTAGGAATACCTTAGTCATCTCTTTCTCTTCTAATGGTGGGTTGACTAGGGCAGCAATTTCCCTCCATCGTTGAGCGTACTCTTTGAATGTCTCTCTTTCTTTCTGAGACATGGAGCGGAGTTGATCCCGATCGGGAGCCATATCCAAGTTGAACTTATATTGTTGTACGAAAGCTTCACCTAAGTCATTGAATGTTTGGATACTTGCGCTGCCTAGCCCCATGTACCACTTCAGTGCGGCACCGGTAAGACTGTCTTGGAAGTAGTGGATTAACAACTGGTGATCGTCGTTGTATGTAGACATTTTCCTGGCATACATCGTGAGATGATTTTGTGGACAGGAGTTTCCCTTGTACTTTTCAAAGTCAGGGACTTTGAATTTTGCAGGTATCCTTACGCGAGGAACAAAACAAAGATCCTGGGCGTTTTTCCCAAACAGTTCTTTTCCATGGATCGTTTTAATTTCTAGTTCCATTTTGAGGAGTTGTTCCTGGAGATTCTCCATCGAACCACGTGATTATTGTTATTGCGCGGAATATGGTGAACTTCTTCGTCTATGGTAGTGCGCACTACGGAAGCTGAGTTCGTCATGATTGGTTGAGAAACCGTCATTGTTACTTGTGGAAGAGTTACTCCACGTTGCGGAGTAAGTGTTGAGTTCTGCTGCAAAGTAGGTACTTCAAGCGTGGTTGTTTGCACTTGAGATGTCGGTTGGCGAAATCCGATGCCAAAGTTGAAAGGCATGCCCCATGGATAACCTTCTGGCATACTGAAGAGTGAACTACTGGCTGCAACAGTTGAAACTGGAGTAGTAGTGGTCTCTGAAATCGTTGCTTGATTTTGACTGCTCAATGTTGCTTGCTGACTTTGCGCAGTTGCCAATGAACTTACCAAAGAAGTGAGTCTTTCCACCTCTTCTTGCAGCGTTGTCACTGTGCTACGAAGCTCAACATTTTCTTGCTCAAATCCTTCCATTACTTTTCTTCTTTTTGAACGTGTATTGTATGTTTGAGTAGGCTGCTGTGGACGCGGTCGAGAAACTCTAAGACGCGACAGCTTGGCGATCTTTTCCTATCTGTTGGAAAAAATTCCAAAAGATCAGATTCTAGACAATAGACTCAATATGCAAAGTATGATGCATGATTATGAATGTAAAGAAAGATTTCCAAAGAATTTACGCTAAAAGAGAAATTTCTGGAAAATATTTGGATGGAAAACACACATTTATTGATTATTGAAAGAAGATTACAACAATTTTGTTTTTGAGCATTGCTCATACAAATGATAAAATAAATGATAAAATTACAAACTAGACTAATTAATCGTCCTCGTCGGATGAAGATCCAAAGGCTTGATGTAGCTTTAACTTCAGGATTTCCTTCCCATAGTGAGCTTTTAGTTCAGCTTTCTCGGCTTTCAGTTTGCTAATGACTTTCTTCCATTTGTCGGGAGCAGGATCGCTGGTTGTCATTTCCTCAAGCTTTCTCTTTCTTTCTTTGATGTATCTTTTGATCGCGTTATCTTTCTGACGAATCTTCTCATCTTTCTCCATGAGCCATTCATCTTGGAAGTAAAGCGTCTTTTCATGATCTTTGACCTGCTTCTTAAGCTTCTCATTCTCGAGATCAGTCTTAAGGAACTTGTTTTCCAAAGCTTCTTTTTCAAGCCTCATCTTGGCCAAAGCTTCTTGGTATTCTCCCATAGTCTCAATGGGAAAAGATGTTGATTTGGAAGTTGTTGAGAACATGGGTTCCTCATAAGCGTAAGGCATTCGAAATTCCTTTGCTCTTTTCTTTACCCAAGAAGTGTAGATTTCCATGGCTACACAATTCTTTGCCTTACCTTTTTCCTTCCTTCGGATGTGATGCCAAGCTCTGATTATCCTAGCCTTCAATCCTTGGGAATCCTCTCCCTCATGATAGAAGTAACTCTCTACTGTAAAACCAAGAGGTTTACTAGAGTTTGCGTATCCAAGTTGACGTCTTGCCAGGAATGGGTTGTAGTTGATTCCTCCTTTTGTACCAATGAGAGGTACGTTGGAAAATTCTCCACAGCTCTCAATGATTTTCATCTCATTGTCTGCCAAGGTATACCAATGGATATCGTCGTTTGTAAGAGACATGAGTCTTTTTGACCAATGCTAATCGTCTTTGTTTTCGCAGAAGATAGGAGATTTAGGCAAGTGTGAGACAATCCATTTGAAAAACAGAGGTACACAACACACGATAGTTCTATCTCCTTGACGATTCCTATGATGAATCGAGAAGTAAGTGTCACCAAGCAGAGTGGGAACGGGATTTCCAATCAGAAAGATCCTTATGGCGTTGATATCAACGAAATTTGGGACGTTGGGAAACAACACCAATCCATCAAGGAGTAAAGCTAAAATAGCTTCAAAGGCTACCATACTACCGGCCTCAGAGAATTTAAGAGCCTTCTCCATTAGGAACTTTGAAGTTAGTCCTAAGAGTTTTCCTCTGGTAGTTAAGTTTTTGTCTATCTCAGATTTCTTTAAATGAGTCATCGTTGCAATGATGGTGACTTAGGAATGGCTTCCAAACCATTGAAAGGCACTTTGTCGATCTTGATAGCTAGTATGTGTGCGTACTCTTCCAAAGTAGGCATCAACTGGTAGTCAGGGAAAGTGAAACAGCGATAGACTGGATCGTAAAACTGAACGAAAGTTTTGAGAAGTCCTTCATCAATGTTAGTGTTCAGAATAGTTAAAAGAGTTCCATAGCGTTTTCTGAAATCCGAGGGATCTTCTACCAAGGATGCTAACTCTTTTAACTTTCCTAGGTCAGGAATTCTAAAATTGTATCTCTTGGTGAATCTTCCTCTGACGTCCATCACTCTAACCTAAAATATTTTACAAAGAAAAATCTCTAAATTCTTTTGAAATGGGAAGAGAAATGAAGTTTTTGAATGAATGCATGAATGAATGTTGCAAACATGGTTAGTAGTTATACACACGATCAAGCGTTCGAAGTCACGAGCATGGGGCCAACGATAAGAATAAAACGTGGGTAAGTTCTAAGGGCTTATTCATCTGTGAAACGGGTTCTACTAATAATACAGGCTCAACATTTCTCTTTGAAATATTATTGGATTTGTTGAATACTCGATGGTCCAATAATATTTTTCAAGAGAAACTCGCCTGATCGTAGTCTCGCATGACAATTATTCTAGGCTTACGAATAATCTCTACACTACATCCTAAATGGCGGGATGGGTTATGTGTTCTCTGACCACTCGACCATAGTTCTCTTGAAAGCAAAATGTCTTCGCAAATACTTGCTAAACACAAATACCCCAAGACAACCTCCACCGAGAGGGATCTCAAATTAACTCCGTAAGTCTTGAGACTTCTCACAAGTTTATAGGACTATACCCCACCTAGATCTTAAAATGTTTCTTAAATCCGGTTAGGATTTCTTTCCATCGATGAAATCGCGAAAACACACAATAAAGAAAAACAAACATATGCACATATGAAAGCTTAACCCTTCTTTCTTTTGAAAACAAAAAAGCTTGGTGCTCTTGAGCAGAGTCACATTTTTTGAAAATCAAAGTTTCAGCTCCCAGTAGTCGCCATTTTCCTGTTCGCGTTAAAAGTGTCGCTAGGAATTGAATATGACTTGATTCTCGGCTCAAACGATTTACTCTTTGATTTGTTTATAAAGATGCCGCGAGCATCAAGCTTTATTATTTTCAACACAAGAAAGATGATTTAATGATTATGAATAAGGGAAAGTCATTAATACCCTCAATTGATTTTGATATGCGTGTGACTAAGCGCAAACTAGACGTAACGCATTGGGGAGATTCTGAGTAAGGGGGTTTGTTATATAAAGGGAATAGATGGAGCACCCTAAATATATATAGTTATCTATAGCTTTATATATGAATATGTTTGATATGTTTGTGTGTTATAATTGTTATTTCTATGATTGGGAAAGTTTCTCCTTTGGGTTTTAAGAAGGATAGATTATGTGGGATCCTAGTGTTTGTTATTATTGTGCTCGCAAAGATATTTGGATCTTCTGCATACATATCCCTTAATGGGAATCAGAGAATTTGTAGCTCGGATCTACATGGATCTATGGTTTGTTTGGTTTGAGGGAGATAGAAATTTGCTCGCCAAGGATGAGACCTTGTGCCTACGTATTCTCAAAAGAATGTTGAGAAAGTCAGACCAATCGTAGTTCCCACTTATGCTAGTGGAAGCAACGGAATGTTAGTAAGAGACACAGACAAATGTCATCTTAATGAAAATGTATCTAATCTATTTCATCACATACATTTTGAAAAGTTTGATTGATTGAAATCTTTCATCGTAAGTTATAGGTGTTTTGCTTGAGTGTACAAGCGTTACCACTTACATGTTTAAGAAAGATGTTTGAAAAAGATTGAATCTTTTAACTGTAAGCATTGGGTGTTTTGCTTGAGTGTACAAGCGTTACCACTTACGATTAAGAGATGTTTTTGTTTGAAAAGTTTTTGAAAAGAGTTTAATTGTATGTGATGTGATAGATGAGATACCTCTTCCATAGAGATGATAAACGTCTAAATCTCGAGGAGAAATGGATTGGATTAAAGGGATGCTTTTAAGAAGCCCATGGGTCCTTGTATTGTTAGCCCAAGAGAAGGCATTCCGAGGGTCATCGAGGGTCCTTGTATGAAGCTCAAGAGGAAGCTATAGGTATGGCTGGCTTTGGCTTTAAAAGGGATTTCACCGGGAAACCATCCTTTTGGAATTAAGAGCAATTTCACCGAGAAATTATACTCTCAGGGTTCTATCCTATCGTGGGTGATTCTTTGTATTGGAAGCCCAATAGGAGGCTGTTAAGAGATTTTATGGTCACTTTCATTGTATGATGCCCAAGAGAAGGCTAAACTCAATGAGGAGTTCTTTTGAACGAAGCCGAGGTGACTCAGCGAGTGCTGTCTTATATGAAGCCTAAGCGGAGGCTAAACTCAGATGTATGAGTTTTCTTATATGAAGCCTAAGAGGAGGCTGAACTCAGATGAAATGAGTTACCTTATACAAAGCCCAAGAGGAGGCTAATTCGGGAGAATTATCTTGTATAAAACCAGTGGAGGCTAAGCGTGGGGAACCTATTGGTTAGACTAGTTGTTATGTTATAACTACACAGTTATATAAACAAGTGTGTGTGTGTGATATGTATTCACAGGAGTTTATGAAGGAAATATAAACAATGCATGATGTTTATTTACAAGAGTTTATGAAGGAAATATAAACAAGTGCCTGTGAAACGGGCGTTTGAAACGAGCGCAACTTGATTATTTGCAAGTTTGAATGTGTACAAGGAAGTAAATATGTACACGAACGAGTATTTATGTACAGGAGGATGTGGATGTACATAGGAGGGTTGGGACTTACACCATAAGGGTGGCCCATTGGTTTAAAAGTAGTTTCACCGGGAACAATGCTCCTGTCAATACCAATGGTATTCAGTGTATACACAAGTGAAATGAAAACAAACAATCAAAGTTTGTCTGTACTTGAATATAAAAGGTATCTGTATTATGTACAGGTAAAGATTGGTATATTCATGAAAAGAATTGGATATGTACAAAGAAAATATGTATATACATAAAGAATGTTGGTTGGGACTTATACCGTAAGGGAGGCCCATGATCGGTTAAGAAAAACGAGAGAAAACGAATTCAGTTTTATCGTTTAATCGGATCGATCATGGAAAAAGATGTAAGTTTGATGTAAAGTTTTGAAGAATGTTATTTGAAAGTGTTTTTGAAATGTAAACTTTACTTGTAAGAAGTTTTGAAAAGAATCGGGACTTGAAAGTTTGAAAAAAAATCACCTTTAAAGGTGTTTTGAAAAGTGCTCAAAGTACTGTTTTCGGCTCAATCAAAATATAATAGGATGAAAGTTTTTTCTAAAAATTTTTGCACTATCCTAAAATAGATACATTAATTGACAAGTGTACAAAAAATCACCTCAAAATGAGGAGTTTTGATTGGTTTTAAAAAATGTCAAAGTTTGTAAAAAATACAAAAGTCTAAAAAAAAAAATGGTCCCAAGAAGGCTTGAACCCTGGACCTGTTAGGCAAGACGTGGCACAATGACTTAAGAGTGAGCTGGCAACCGCTGGGGTGGCAATACATCCGTGTATTGTGTTCAAACTATGAAATTATATTTTAAACTCTTATTTTAAATTTGAAAACATGCGCGCAAGCTTCATCATTTTCTCCAATCTTCAATCAGCCATGGATTTCGTGTTTCTTGATGAAATTAAACGATGTAAAGATCAAACTTGCTCGCCTCAAGCCCAGGAACATAATGGCACTCTTTAATTTCATTTATTTTAAGCCAAGAATGATTAAATTTATGAAGAACACGAAGAACCCTAAAACTGAAAAACCTAATTGAAATCGTGTATGGTTGATGATTTATCCAATTGATTGAGGGTAAATGGTCGTGGATAGTGCAGAAAACAAATGGCCAAGAGTTTTTTTCAATTGAATCAAGAAATCATGGAGTTTGAGTTTGAAGTTCTTACCTGTTGAAGCTGGAATCGAAAACTGGATTGGAGTGTTTCCAGTTGTTGTTTGAGGATTGCTTGAGCACCAACGGCCTCTATGGAAGGTGTTTGATCACCCTGCTTGCTCTGGAATGATCTGAAACTCTCTACCCAAGTCGACCTGCATAAGCTCAAAGTTGAACTTTGAATTCTGGGTTAGAGGTGTTACAGTTTGTTGTTTATGATCTGCATCATGTCTATGATGTATGTGGATGATGTTTGAGTGAAAAGATCACAACTTGTTTGAGCCAAACATCCAATTCGATAGTTAAGGCAGTTTTGCAAGTTTTGGAAACATGAAAAGTGAAATCTGTTTTTTAGCTTTCCTTGTGTTGATCTTATGTTTCAAACATGTTATATATTTATTATAAGATATGTTAGACACCAAAGTTCTTCATGGTTTTCACAAATTTTCAAAATTGCAAGAATTCTCAATTTTCACTATGTTTCTTGAATTTCAAGTAAGAAGAGAGAAAACATGTCTTGGCATTACTTTGGTGTAGTTTGAATGGCAAACAAGACCTCTATTTATAGGCCATGAGTTCTGAAATATAATTGAGAAAGTTTGGCCATTGGTAAATTTGACTTGCCTTAGAGGGCAAGGAAGTCATTTTTGCATTAAATGCAAAAGAAAACTTCCTTTTAACCATGGTTAGTTCTTACCTTGATCCTATCCTTTTATAATTACTTCTCACTGATTTTTATCAGCTAAAGTCTATCCTTGCAAGGTGGCATGTGTTCTAGAAGAATAAAATGCAAAGTGACCTATAATCTTGAAGTTTTGAACTTGAAATCCATGGTTATGGAGCCTTATGTTTCAAAATCAAAGTGGAACTATGTGAAAAAATGCCATGAAGTTTGGAAAAAGTACAAAATTTTAACACTTAAAATTATTTCTAAGTGTTAGAAATTTTGACTTTTTGTTGACTTTTCCAAATTCTTTGATTTTTTATGATCATGATGGATCATTTGAAGTATTTTGATGATGGAAAAAGTTTTGTTTTGAAAAAGTTGACCAAAAGTCAAAGTTTGACTTTTCTGTGCAGATGAATTTTCATCAGATGTTTCAGAAATTGACTGATGAAGTTTGTGAACTTCTGTGATGTTTTGAATCCAGAAATTAGGTCAAAATGTTGTATCTAAGATATAAAGATCAACCTCCAACCAAAAAAGTCAGTCATTGATCAGAAAATCAGAGATTGCACATCCTCGATCAAAACCCTAATTGGTCGATCCTTGATAGATCATGAGGAAAATTTTGATATCTGAAGCTCAGAGGTTGATGGTTGGGTTAAGATAGATCAAATGAGGAGGATATAACTCAAACCCTAATTGGTTGCCTCTTGAATCAGATGAAAGTTTGATGAAACCCTAATTTTGACCTATGAATGCTACACCCGATCAATTCTGTTCTGGACTGTTAGTGATGCAATGATGCAAATGTAAGGTGGCATATTAGGTCAAAAATTGGGGTATGAAAGGTTTTTGTCTATCTCAGATTTCTTTAAGTGAGTCATTGTTGCAATGACTGGTGACTTAGGAATGGCTTCCAAACCATTGATAGGCACCTTATCTGATATTGAGATACCTAGGATGTGTGCGTACTCTTCCAAAGTAGGCATCAACTGATAGTCAGGGAAAGTGAAACAGCGATAGACTGGATCGTAAAACTGAACGAAAGTTTTGAGAAGTCCTTCATCGACGTTAGTGTTCAGGATTGTTAAAAGAGTTCCATAGCGTTTTCTGAAATCCGAAGGATCTTCTACCAAGGATGCTAACTCTTTCAATTTTCCTACATCAGGAATTCAAAAACTGTATCTCTTGGTGAATCTTCCTCTGACGTCCATCACTCTAACCTAAAATATTTACAAAGAAAAATCTCTAAATTCTTTGGAAATGGGAAGAGAAATGAAGTTTTTGAATGAATGCATGAATGCTACAAACATGGTTACTAGTTATACACACGGTCAAGCGTTCGAAGTCACGGCCATGAGGCCAACGATAAGAATCAAACGTGGGTAAGTTCTAAGGGCTTATTCATCTGTGAAACGGGTTCTACGGATAATACAGGCTCAACGCTTCTCTTTGAAATATTATCGGATTTGTTGAACACTCGAAGTCCAATAATATTTTTCAAGAAAAACTCTTTGATCGTTCGGCATGACACTATTCTAGGCTTACGCCCGAATAATTTCTGCACTACATCCTAAATGGCCAGGATGGGTTATGTGTTCTACAGCCACTCAGCTTCACAAGTTCTCTTGAAAGCAAAATGTCTTCGCAAATACTTGCTATACACAAATACTCCCAAGACAACCTCCACTGAGAAAGGGATCTCAAATTAACTCCGTAAGTACTGAGACTTCTCACAAGTTAATAGGACTATACCCCCACCTAGATCTTAGAATGTTTCTTAAATCCGGGTTAGGATTTCTTTCCATCAGATGAAATCGCGAAAACACATAATAAAGAAAAAAAAAACATATGCATATACGGAAGCTTAAACCCTTTTTTTCTTTTTGAAAACAAAAAAAAAAGCTTGGTGCTCTTGAGTAGAGTCGCATTTTTTTTGAAAATCAAAGTTTCAACGTACTCCCCAACAGAGTCGCCATTTTTTCTGTTCGCGTTAAAAGTGGCTAGAGAATCGAATCGAATTCGGATCCTCCGCTCGAAACGGTTTACTCTTTTGATTTGTTTATAAAGATGTCGCGAGCATCAAGCTTTGTTATTTCAACACAAGAAAAATGATTATGAAAAGGGAAAGTCGCAATACCCTCAATTGATATGATATGCATTACGACTAGCGAACTAGACATAGCGTATTGGGTCGATTCCGGGTAAGTGGGTTTGTTATATAAAGGGAATAGATGGAGCACCCTAAATATATATAGTTATCTATAGCTTTATATATGAATATGTTTGATATGTTTGTATGTTTTAATTGCTATTTCTATGATTGAGAAAGTTTCTCCTTTGGGATTTTAAGAAGGATAGTTTATGTGGGACCCTAGGTTTTGTTATTATTGTGCTCGCAAGATCATTGGGATCTTCTGCATACATATCCCTTAATGGGAATCAGAGAATTTGTAGCTCGGATCTAAAGGGATCTATGGTTTGTTTGGTTTGAGGAAGAAAGAAATTTGCTCGCCAAGGATGAGACCTTGTGCCTACGTATTCTCAAAGGGATGTTGAGAAAGTCAGAGCAATCGTAGTTCCCACTTATGCTAGTGGAAGCAATGGGATGTTAGTAAGAGACAAAGACACATGTTATCTTAATGAAAAATGTATCTAATCTATTTCATCACATACATTTTGAAAGTTTGATTGATTGAAATCTTTCATCGTAAGTTATAGGTGTTTTGCTTGAGTGTACAAGCGTTACCACTTACGAGTTTTTAGAAAGATATTTGAAAATGATTGAATCTTTTAATTGTAAGCATTGGGTGTTTTGCTTGAGTGTACAAGCGTTACCACTTACGATTAAGAGATGTTTTTGTTTGAAAAGAGTTTGAAAAGGACTTTGATTGTATGTGATGTGATAGATAAGATACTTCTTCCATAGAGATGATAAATGTCTAAATCTCTAGGAGAAATTGATTGAATTAAGGGGATGCTTTTAAGAAGCCCATGGGTCCTTGTATTGTAAGCCCAAGAGGAGGCATTTCGAGGGTCATCGAGGGTCCTTGTATGAAGCTCAAGAGGAAGCTATAGGGTATGGCTGGCTTTGGCTTTAAAAGGGATTTCACCAGGAAACCATCCTTTTAGGTTTAAGAGCAATTTTACCAGGAAATTATACTCTCTGGGTTCTATCTTCGCGCGGGTAATTCTTTGTATTGGAAGCCCAATAGGAGGCTGTTAAGAGATTTCATAGTCTCTTTCTTTGTATGATGCCCAAGAGAAGGCTAAACTCAAGGAGGAGTTCTTTTGAACGAAGCCCAAGAGGAGGCTGACTCAGCAGGGGAGTGTTTTCTTATATGAAGCCTAAGCGGAGGCTAAAATCAGATGAATGAGTTACCTTGTACAAAGCCCAAGAGGAGGCTAACACTGTGGGGAGCCTATTGGTTAGACTAGCTGTTATGTTATAATCAAACAGTTATATAAACAAGTGTGTGTGTGTGTGTGATATGTATTCACAGGAGTTTATCAAGGAAATATAAACAAATGCATGATGTTTATTTACAAGAGTTTATGAAGGAAATGTAAACAAGTGTGTGTAAAACGAACATTTAAAACGAGCGTAACTTGATTATTTACAAGTTTGAATTGTGTACAAGGAAGCGGATATGTACACGAACGAGTATTTATGTACGAGGAGATGTAGATGTACATAGGATGGTTGGGACTTACACCGTAAGGGAGGCCCATTGGTTTAAAAGCAGTTTCACTGGGAATAATGCTCCTTTTAATACCAATGGTATTCAGTGTATACACAAGCGAAACGAAAACAAACGATCGAAGTTTGTCTGTATTGAGTATTTATAGAGTATCTGTGTTATGTACAAATAAAATAGATGTGTACATAAAAGAATTATATATGTACAAGGAAATAATTATGTACATAAAATAATTTTGGGACTTACACCATAAGGGAGGCCCACGATCGATTAAGAAATTCGAGGAAAAACGAGTTTGGTTTTATCGTCAAATCGGATCGATCATGGAAAAAAGATGTAATTTTGATGAAAAGTTTTGAAAAATGATCTTGAAAGTGTTTTTGAAAAGTGAGGTATACTTACAAGAAGTTTGAAAAAGAATCGGGCTTCAAAAGTTTGAAAAAAACGCTTTTGAAAGTGCTTTGAAAAGTACTCAAACGTATCGTTTTCGGCTCGATAAAAATATAATCAGATGAAAGTTTTTCTGAAATTTTTTGACACTATCATAAAATAGATATGTTAATTGACATGTGTACAAAAAATCACCTCAAAATGAGGAGTTTTGATTGGGTTTTGAAAAAGTCAAAGTTTGAAAAAAATATGAAGAGAAAATGAAAAAGTTTGGCAAAAATGGTCCCAAGGCTACTCGAACCCGGGACCATTGGGCAAGGCGTGGCAAGAGTGACTTAAGAGTGAGCTGGTAACCGCTGGGGTGGCAATACATCCGTATATTGAAATCAAACCATGTTATAATATTATAAACTGGATATTTAAATTTGAAAAAACGCGCGCAGTGTTCTTCTTCTTCCTCCAATCTTCATCCAATCCTAAAATCCTTATTTCTTGATGAAATTGAATGATGTAAACATCAATCTTGATCGTTTTAAGCCCATGAAAATGATGATGTCATTTAATTTCATTTATTTTAAGCTTAACATGATTAAATTTCATAAGAACACGAAGAACCCTAGTTCTGAAAATTCAAATTGAAATCGTGTATGGTGAAGGAATTAATCAATTGATTGAGGGTTATTGATCAGTGATGGTGCAGAAACAAAACGGCCAAGAGCTTTTTGAACTGGAAGCAAGGAATCAAAGAGTTTGAAGTTCGTGTTCTTACCTCTTGACGCTGAGATCGAAGTTGTTAATGGAGTGTTTCCAGAACTGTTTTGATGACTCCTATAGCACCAACGGACTTCAAGGATTGTGTGAGGATGGTCTGCTCACTCTGAATTGGCCTGGATCATTCCAACCAAGTCCACCTGCATAAGCTTCAAATTGAAACTTGAATTCGATGTTAGAGGTGTTACAGGTTGAAGTTAATGGTCTGCATCATCCATATGGAGTATATTGATGATGTTTGAGTGGAAAAATCACAACTTGCTCGAGCCAATGATCAAATTCGATGGTTATGGCAGTTTTGGCAAGTTTGGAATTTTGAAATGCAACTTTGAGTTTTAGTGATTCTTGTATTGATTTTAAGTTACAAACCAATTACATATGATGTTTATGACATGTTAGACACCAAATCTTTCATGTTTTTTCACAAGTTTTGAAAAATACAAGATTTCTCAAATTACACTATGTTACTTGAATTTTAAGAAAGAAGTGAGAAAGCTTGTTTTGGCATAGCTTTGGTGTAGTTTCAAATGGCCAACATGACCTCTATTTATAGGTCAAAAGTTCTGAATGGTAAGTGAAGAAGATTGGCTTTGGTATTTACAAGTTGCCTTAGAGGGCAAGGAAGTCATTTTTGCAATAAATGCAAAAGGAAGCTTCCTTTTAACCATGGTTAATTATTCAACTTGATCTTATCCCATCATAATTATTTTCCATCTGATTTTTTATCAGCTCTATCCCTCTTGGCTAGGTGGCATGGCTTCTAGAAGAAGAAAACTCAAAATGACTTGTAATTTTTGAAAGTTGTACTTGAAAATCAAGGATTTTGGAGCTCTATGTTTCAAACTCAAAAGTATATCTAGACACCATGGATTTGAGAGTTCTTGGACATTTTGGAAAGCTTGTTTCAAGGGCTACAACTTTCATGTTTTGAGTTTTTTCTAATTCCAAATGGAACTATGTGAAAAAATGCCATGAAGTTTGGAAAACATGTGAAATTTTAACACTTGAAAAATTTTCTAAGTGTTGAAAATTTTGACTTTTTGTTGACTTTTCCAAATTTCTTGATTTTTTATGATCATGATGGATCATTTGAAGTATTTTGATGATTGAAAAAGTTTTGCCTTGAAAAAGTTGACCAAAAGTCAAAGTTTGACTTTTCAGTGCAGATGAAATTTCATCGGATGATTTAGAAATTTGACTGATGAATTATGTGAACTTCTGTGATGTTTTGAATCCAGAAATTAGGTCAACATGTTGTATTTAAGATATGAAGATCAATCTCCAATCAAAAAAGTCATTCATTGATCAGAAAATCAGTGATTGCTCATCCTCGATAAAAACCCTAATTGGTCGATCCTCGATAGATCATGAGAAAAAGTTGGATATCTGAAGATCAGAAGTTGATGGTTTGATCAAGGTAGGTCAAGTGAGGTGAATAGAACTCAAACCCTAATTGATTGCCTCTTGAATCAGATGAAAATTTTGTGAAACCCTAATTTAGACCTGTAGAAGCCACACCCGATTAATTCTATTCTGAACTGTTAGTGATGCAATGATGCAAATGTAAGGTGGTGTATTAGGTCAAAAATTGGGGTATGACAGTAGGGGACATCGTGAGTCTATGAACTTTGTATCGAAGGGACTATGATGATATGTTTTGTAGGCAACGGTGTTAGGTTACCTCTACGTTCGAGGGACTTGACCATTTAATCGAAAGGCAACGAGAGAGAATTACCCTAAGGGGTGCATGTGTGAAAAGAATGTGTTGAATTTAGATATTTTATCTTGGAATTAGAAGTGATCTACGTTCGTTTTTATCTTGCCATACACGCCTAATTACTAACAGTTTATAGGGTGCAAAAAGTAAATTGCGGAAAGTAAAGTGCTGAAAATAAAAGTCCTACGCTATTACATGGCTTTGGGGCAGTTACATAATAGGAGTGGGAAAGTAAAAAATCCTAATTAAACTATTACATCCCATGAGCAGTTACATAATATTGAAAAGAAAAGCGAGAAAAATTGTCCGAAACGTTACAACCTGTATGCAGATACATAATCGGAAAATATAAGAAAAGTCACATAAGAGAAAAATGTTAGTAAAAATAAAGTTTTTGAATGAGGAAAAATATTTCAGATTAGTAATGATAATTAGATGATATAGAAATTTTTTGGTAATTTTTTGGATCGATTTTGATAATTAAAAGCAATTAAAAGTCAATTTAATGGTTAATTAATAATTAATTAAAATATGCATACAAAAATATTAATTTTAATGTCAAAAATTAAATAGGTATTTTTTTGATTAAAATGCAAAAGGAAAATATTTTTGGTGATTTTTAAATGCATGAGAAAAATATTTGAAGATAAATTAAATTAAGAGAAAATAATATGAAAAGAAAATAGAAAAAGGTGTTAGTTTTCAAAGTGATAAAAAATAAGTGTGGCAGCCCAAGTTCGAACTCAGGTCTCCCAGGATACACGCGCGCGCTGCTTGCCACTGAGCCAGGCTGCATATGGTGTTAGCACAATGAAACAAAAAACGTTTTAAACGAATTTGACTTCGAGAATCCGAAGAACTTCTTCTTCGTTTGAATTTTAAACGTTAGCGTCGGCTTGGTTCGGCGCTATAAAATTCAAAATCCAAACAAGCAATATAAATACAATATGAAGCCATGGTTCGACTCAGTTTTATCTCCTGATCAAGAATATATCATTAGTTTTGGCCAATTTTTCCTAAATCGAAGGATCCCAAATCGAATCTCCAAAACCCTAGTAATGGCATAACACGATCCTGGCATCTAAAATCCAACTGAACCACCCAGATAGGTTGCAAACATCATTCTAAACATGAACAAACAACCAAAACAGATTAATTATGCGTGAATGATAAAAATCGAATTTGACAAAAGTGAGTGCAAACCGAAATCGGGATATCGTGTTTCTAGATGGATTTGTGATTTGTAAACGTCTGGGATGACTCCAGGGACCTCCAGGAATCGATTGGCAAGCTTAGAATCGATTGAATTAAAGCAAAAACAAGGCTGCAAGTATCTTGTAACCCACATTTTTTTTGAGTTTGGAATAGGGTTCTTGAGGCAATTTTTTTGTTCTTTTTTCATGTGTATGCATTGTGTATATATAGTAGATGGATCTAGGTCAGAAATCAAGAGAAAATAATGAGTCAATCAATGTAAAAATACTTGATTTGGTATAAAACCAAATCTTTTCTTTTTGATCCAATTTTCATCAATTCTCTTGCCAATCAATGCCAATTTCGAATTTGCCATATTTTGTGGATTGCTTGGACCTCAAGAATGAGAGAAAAATCCAATTTGCATTTAATTTTGATTTTCTACCTTTTATTTTAATTTAATTGGCTTTTAAATGATTAAAATCCAAATTAAATAGAAAAATAAAGATAAAATTCGTGGCCTTGGGCTTGGAGGTTCCAAATTAGCTAAGGAACAAGTTTGAACCAAGAAAAGTTAGGCCCATTTGCAAAATTTTGGCTTTTGACAAGTATATCTCTTTGTGCACCTCTTCAAAAATGCCCAACTTGTGCAAGGTGTATCTTGCTCAATTTTTAACATTTTTGAGTGTTTTTGGACTTTTTAGAAAGATCTAGATGTCCTATAAACAACCTCTTTGGTTTCATCTCAATTGGATTTTCCATGCTTAATAACACTTCTTTACAAAACGTTGACTTTTTGTTGACTATGAAAAGGACCAACTGTAATGTTTTGATCCATATCTTCCAAATGAAGCATTTTCTGACCATGCTTGTGAGATATGAAGTTGTAGAGAATTGAATTCTCTTAAAAATGAGAGGTGGTGGAAATTTTTTTGATAAAGTATGAGAAAGTTATGCTTGGTCAAAGTTCACTTGACTTTTCCCTAGAAAACCCTAATTTGGAAAGTTTGACTTTTGATCAAATTTTGAGTTTTCTTGATGAATCATGATCAACCCTTAATCAAATGAAGAATGTCACTTCAAAATATGGATGTTGATTAAAAATCATGAAGTTTGACTGTATGTTGACCATAGATGACTTTTTGTTTAATACAACTAATTTTCAACCATCTGAGCAATTGTTTGAGGAAACTTGACTTGTAAGGCTTGAAACTTGGCATGGAGATTCTTTGAAGCATATGAGGAGGCATGATGACCATTGGAGATGTTGGAAACCACCTTGATCTGAGAATTGCCAAGCCCTGGTTAGGGTTGATTGCTTAGGAGAGGGTTTGTCTAATTAACCCTTGAGGAATCCTTGAGTATGGATGTATGGAATGTCTAGAGAAGTAGGAGGGAAAATTTTGGGGTATGACAGCTGCCCCTGTTCAATCTTCTTGTACCGGAAGGGCTAGATTGGCATGCTTGCCTTTCGTGACCTAGAGGTGGAAGATGATTGAGCACTCGAGTACACTTGAAAATTTGCACTCGTCGTTGATCGATGACGCGGGAATGGGCTTACAGATGCCATTTCGAGAAGCTGGCGACTTTACTAGGGGACAAGTCGTACGTTAGACTCAAGAATGGCGCCTAAATAGGAGAGTCGTCGGAGATGGGCTTAAGATGCCATCCGGAGAGACTGATACTGGGGAACAAGCCGTACGCTAGGCTCTGCAGATATTCCTGAGAGTAGAAGGGAGCACGAAGATGGGCTTAAGATGCCATCCAGAGAGAGTCGTATGTTATACCTTGCGCTCGTCTTTGAATGAAGTTATTGGTTTGTATTGGTTTTTAACCAAATATGCAGCATTCTGAAAGTGGAGATATATCAACAAATAGTCGGAGACGGGCTTAAGATGCCATCCAAGGAAAATGAGTCATACGCCAGGCTCTATAGTTGCTGTTGATACACAAGAAGATGTCAGAATAAGTCTTCGTCTTGATTACTCTGAGGGGATAATAGTCGGCAGAATGTGGATGGCTTCCATGTTGTGCTTCGGGTGTTGATCCAATGCCTGTTGTCGGAGGACAACCTGGGTGATCATTTGGATAGGGTTTCCCGTTTGGCTTCGGGTATTAATCCTGGATCTGTTGTCGGAGGACAACTTGGGATGGTCGTTCGGATAAGGTCTCCCGTCTTGTTTCGGGTATTAATCCTAGACCTATTGTTTAGAAGCGATTTTCACCTGTATGGGAAAAACAAAAGAAACTTTGATAGGATATAGTTAGTCTTATGCAGATTATGATGCATGACAATGTGTATGAATGATATATGTGCAAGTTATGACTTTTATGATAGATTTATGATAGATGTTGTGGTATTTCAAAACATATCAATCTTGAAGAAGATGTGAATGTCTTGCTGGAGATTTCAAACTTCTGCTTAGGGACGAGACGGATGAAAATCCTGCTTTTGAAAGAGAAGAAAGATATCCTGATTCCTCCGATGCACTATCTGACCAAGTTTCGAGCCTAGATATCTATGCTGCTGAGGATGGTGGAAACCGAGAGGTACACTACCGAGGATCTTATGCGTAGACCCTACTGGGGAAAGCGGAGATTAAGAGGCGCTCCGTTGGGGAATCTTATGTATAGATTTCGCTGGGGAGTATCTGATTGTTGTTGGGAGATAGGGCTAGAAGGATCTGGGGCCCGTTGAAACCTCTGGCTGGGGAAATAAAGAAGCCGGTTTCCTCCGATGCACTATCTGACCAAGTTTTGAGTTTGGATATTGCTGCTGTCGGGGGAATGGTAATTATTGAGATATATTCTGCTGGGGATAAATACCTCTGCTGGAGATGAACTGTTAATGACGTAGCAAGGTCAAGTTGGTTGAAATCACTACTCAGGTGCTAATGTGATGAAGCTTGGAACTTTGTATTCCGCTGGGGAAAGCTTTGCAGTGAGCGATGCCTCTGTGGGGATTGTGCTCTGCAGGGGAACATTTTGGTGACTTTCGTCGTCATCGCAATTCCTAGAGCCTGTAGTAATTATCCTTGTTCGTTCGCTTTTCGCATGTTTGTAAATAGATATTTATTGTCAGATGCATATAATCATTCAAAGAAAACGTTGGACTTTATGCAAACAACAATAGTGAAAATTGTAAAAAAGAAAGACCCTATATTAATTTGAAAGGTGGCGTATGGCCAAGTAGTTTGTATACAAGGAAAGTAAAAAGCTATGCGGAAACAATCCCGTTAAGTTTCAACTATGCTAGTACTCATGTATTTTGACTATCTCATCTCCTTGCTGTCAGTAGAAAGTGAGTGGATTGATTTTCGCCATTTGAATTTTGAATGCTGATAGTAGTAGTCTGTAGATAGGTGATTTGGACGAGACATAGTCGTACGCTTAAATCCCTAACTTTTGCCTAGACCGCCTTTTCGGGTTTTTAGTCTACCAGGATACCCTATTTTGCCCAAGCCGCCTTTGTAGGTTTTCGACTTGCCGGGTGTATATGTTTTGTATATATCGTTAACTTTTGCCCGAACCCTTTTGGTTCGCCAAGATGCCCTTATTTTTGCCTAGATCAGTCGACCTAGCGGGTCTCGTTTATGCGTAGTATTTTTTGACTATGTTTGCGTTCACAGGGTGTTGGAAGTCTTCGCCATCCATAGTGCTAAGTATCATAGCTCCACCGGAAAATACTATCTTGACTACAAACGGTCCCTCATAGGTGGGAGTCTATTTTCCCCTGGGATCACCTTGTGGAAGAATGATGCGCTTGACTACTAGATCACCGACTTGGTAGACTTGGTGTTTGACCTTCTTTTTAAATGCTCTGATCATCCGCTTCTGATAGATCTGTCCATGGGAAATGGATGCGAGTCGTTTCTCGTCAATCAAGTTGATCTGGTCAAGGGGAGTCTGGATCCAATCGTCTTCGCCTATCTATGCGTCCTAGAGGATTCTGGTTGAGGGTATCTGAACCTCAATTGGTAGGACCGCCTCCATACCGTATACAAGAGAGAAGGGGGTTGCCCCTGTTGATATTTGTACTGTAGTGCGATAACCATGGAGAGCAAATGGTAACATCTCGTGCCAATCCTTGTAATTCACTATCATCTTCTGTATAATCTTCTTGATATTCTTATTGGCGGCTTCCACTGCGCCATTCATCTTAGGCCGACGAGGAGAAGAGTTGTGATGCTTGATATTGAACTGCGTGCAGAGTTCGGAGATCATTTTGTTGTTGAGGTTAGAGCCGTTATCTGTAATAATCCTTTCGGGAGTGCCATACCGACAGATAAAATTATGCTTGATGAACCGAGCCACAATATTCTTGGTAACAGATGCGAACGAGGCTGCTTCTACCCATTTGGTGAAATAGTCGATTGCCACAAGGATGAAACGGTGTCCGTTGGAAGCGGTGGGCTTGATTTCTCCAATCATGTCAATGCCGCACATCGCGAAAGTCCAAGGAGCGGTAAGAACATTCAATGGTACCGGGGGTACGTGCACTTTGTCTGCATAAATCTGGCATTTTTTACAAGATCGAGCATAGCGGTGACAATCAGCTTCCATGGTGGACCAATAGTAACCTGTTCTTAGAATCTTCTTAGCCATCGTATGTCCACTGGAGTGGGTACCAAATGCGCCTTCGTGTAATTCGCCCATGATTCGTTCCGCAGTTTTTGGGTCTACACAGCAGAGTAAGCACAAGTCCTGATTGCGCTTGTATAAGATGTCGTTGCTAAGGAAGAATTTAGATGCAAATCTTCTCAAAAACTTCTTATCATTGACAGATGCCCCTGCGGGATATTCCTGAGCCTCAAGATACCTCTTCACTTCGTAGAACCAAGGTTTCTCTTTTGTATCAAGCTCACAACAGTATGCTGGTTCGTCAAACTTTTAAATGATGATCTGGGGAGCCTCGTTGTCCCATATGACCTTGAACATAGATGACATAGTAGCTAATGCGTCAGCCAACTGATTCTCTTCTCATGGAATATGATTGAAATTGATCTCTTCGAAGTAGGGGATCAAACTCATAACATGCTCTCGATATGGAATGAGATTCGGATGCTTCGTATCCCACTCGCCTTTAATCTGACTGATCACTAAAGCTGAGTCTCCGTACACTTGTAAGAACTTGATTCTCAAGTCAATAGCAGCTTTAATACCCATGATGGACGCTTCATATTCGACCATGTTGTTAGTGCAACTGAAACACAATCTGGCAGTGAAAGGCGTGTGTTCGCCTGTGGGAGATGTAATGATGGTGTCGATGCCATTGCCAAGTGCGTTTGAGGCTCCATCAAAGACCATAGTCCATTGGGATCCTTGTTTAGGTCCTTCATCTGGTCCTGGTTCTTCGCAATCAGTAACTAGTAAAACATCTTCGCATCTGGAAACTCGAACTACATAGACTGATAGTCATCTACAGCTTGATGAGCCAAATGATCAGCTACCACACTTCCTTTGATCGCTTTTTGATAAGTATATTGGATGTCGTATTCGGTCAAGATCATTTGCCATCTTTTTATTCTTCCGGAGAGAGCTGGTTTCTCGAATATGTATTTTATCGGATCCATCTTGGAGATCAACAAGGTAGTGTGAGTCAACATATATTGTCTTAGTCGGCAAGCAGCCCAAGCCAAAGCTGCAAGTTTTCTCATTGTGAGTATCTTGTTTCACAGTCGGTAAAATTTTTGCTAAGGTAGTATATTGCATACTCTTTTCGACCAGACTCGTCATGTTGCCCCAACACACACCCCATTGAGCTTTCTAACACTGTCAAGTACATGATGAGAGGTCTTCCTTCGGCAGGCGGCATCAGGATAGGAGGATCCTGTAGGTACTCCTTGATTTTGTCAAAAGCGATATGGAAATCGTCTTTCCATTCTACTACTTGATCTTTCTTAAGTAACTTGAAGATTGGCTCATAAGTAGCAGTTAGATGTGCAATGAATCTCGCAATGTAATTCAATCGTCCCAAGAAGCCTCTGACTTCCTTCTCGGTGCGGGGAGCTGGCATTTCTTGAATAGCTTTAACCTTGGCGGGGTCAACTTTAATACCTTTACCACTAACAACAAACCCTAGGAGTTTACCGGATCTGACTCCAAAAGTGCACTTGTTATGATTGAGTCTTAGTCTGTACTTCTTCAATCTATCAAACAGTTTCCGCAAATGATCGAGATGTTCCTCTTTAGTCTGTGATCGAGCTATCATGTCGTCGACGTAGACCTCTATCTCATGATGAATCATGTCATGAAATAATGCCCCCATGGCACGCTGATAAGTGGCGCCCGCGTTCTTCAGTCCAAACGGCATGACCTTGTAGCAGAAAGTACCCCACTGTGTAACAAAAGTAGTCTTCTCCATGTCTTCAAGAGCCATTTTGATCTGATTGTAACCACCGGAGAAACCATCCATGAAGGAGAAAACCTTATGCTGAGCCGTGTTATCGACCAGAACATCAATATGAGGGAGTGGAAAATTGTCTTTCGGACTCTCTTTGTTCAAATCTCTATAATCGACACACATTCGTACTTTGCCATCCTTCTTAGGTACGGGCACCACGTTTGCAACCCATTGTGGATAAGAAGTAACGGCTAGGAAACCGGCATTGAACTGCTTCATAACTTCAGCTTTGATTTTCTCAGACATCTCAGGACGCATGCGACGAACCTTCTGTTTCACTGGGAGAAAAGCTTCTTTTGTCGGTAATCGGTGTACCACAATGTCAATGTCTAGACCTGGAATGTCTTCTTATGACCAAGCAAAAACCTCGATATAATCTCGTAATGTCTGAGTTAATCTCTCTTTGACACTGTTCTCAAGACCCGCTCCTATCTTGATCTCTTTTCTGTCTTCATCAGTACCCAAATTCATAACCTCAACTGACTCTTCGTGTGGCTGTATAACTCGTTCTTCTTGCTGTAGCAATCTTAGAAGTTCGCCTGGCACTTCACAATCTTCCTCACCCTCGTCTTGGGCTTGGTAGATTGGATTATCGAACTTAGGTCTCCCAGGATACACGCGCGCGCTGCTTGCCACTGAGCCAGGCTGCATATGGTGTTAGCACAATGAAACAATAAACGTTTTAAACGAATTTGAATTCTGAGAATCAGAAACCGCGCGAAGAACTTCGTCTTCTTCGTTTGAATTTTTAAACAGTTAGCGTCGGCTTGGTTCGACGCTATAGCCCCTGCAAAATTCAAAAATCCAGCACAAGCAATATAAATACAATATGAAGCCATGGTTCGACTCAGTTTTATCTCCTGATCAAGAATATATCATTAGTTTTGGCCAATTTTTCCTAAATCGAAGGATCCCAAATCGAATCTCAAAAACCCTAGTAATGGCATAACACGATCCTGGCATCTAAAATCCAATTGAACCACCCAGATAGCTTGCAAACATCATTCTAAACATGAACAAACAATCAAAACAGATTAATTATGCGTGAATGAGAAAACTCAAATTTGACAAAAGTGAGTGCAAACCGAAATCGGGATATCGTGTTTCTGG
Organism: Vicia sativa; assembly: GCA_021764765.1. Lineage (NCBI taxonomy): Eukaryota > Viridiplantae > Streptophyta > Magnoliopsida > Fabales > Fabaceae > Vicia > Vicia sativa. Next base: position 171,498,945 of record CM038793.1, on the reverse strand, counting down.
ATGGATTTGTGATTTGTAAACGTCTAGGATGACTCCAGGGACCTCCAGGAATCGATTGGCAAGCTTAGAATCGATTGAATTGAAGCAAAAACAAGGCTGCAAGTATCTTGTAACCCACGGTTTTTTTGAGTTTGGAATAGGGTTCTTGAGGCAATTTTTCCGTTCTTTTTTCATGTGTATGCATTGTGTATATATAGTAGATGGATCTAGGTCAGAAATCAAGAGAAAATAATGAATCAATCAATGTAAAAATATTTGATTTGGTATAAAACCAAATCTTTCCTTTTTGATACAATTGTCATCAATTCTCTTGCCAATCAATGCCAATTTCAAATTTGCCAGCTTTTGTGGATTGCTTGGACCTCAAGGATGAGAGAAAAATCCAATTTGCATTTAATTTTGATTTTCTACCTTTTATTTTAATTTAATTTGATTTTAAATGATTAAAATCCAAATTAAATAGGAAAATAAAGATAAAATTCGTGGCCTTGGGCTTGGAGGTTCCAAATTAGCTAAGGAACAAGTTTGAACCAAGAAAAGTTAGGCCCATTTGCAAAATTTTGGCTTTTGACAAGTATATCTCTTTGTGCACCTCTTCAAAAATGCCCAACTTGTGCAAGGTGTATCTTGCTCAATTTTTAACATTTTTGAGTGTTTTTGGACTTTTTAGAAAGATCTAGATGTCCTATAAACAACCTCTTTGGTTTCATCTCAATTGGATTTTCCATGCTCAATAACACTTCTTTACAAAAAGTTGACTTTTTGTTGACTATGAAAAGGACCTGTAATATTTTGATCCATATCTTCTAAATGAAGCATTTTCTGACCATGCTTGTGAGATATGAAGTTGTAGAGAATTGAATTATTTTCAAAATGAGAGGTGGTGGAAATTTTTTTGATAAAGTATGAGAAAGTTATGCTTGGTCAAAGTTCAGTTGACTTTTCCCTAGAAAACCCTAATTTGGAAAGTTTGACTTTTGATCAAATTTTGAGTTTTCTTGATGAATCATGATCAACCCTTAATCAAATGAAGAATGTCACTTCAAAATATGGATGTTGATTAAAAATCATGAAGTTTGACTGTATGTTGACCATAGATGACTTTTTGTTTAATACAACTAATTTTCAACCATCTGAGCAATTGTTTGAGGAAACTTGACTTGTAAGGCTTGAAACTTGGCATGGAGATTCTTTGAAGCATATGAGGAGGCATGATGACCATTGGAGATGTTGGAAACCACCTTGATCTGAGAATTGCCAAGCCCTGGTTAGGGTTGATTGCTTAGGAGAGGGTTTGTCTGATTAACCCTTGAGGAATCCTTGAGTATGGATGTATGGAATGTCTAGAGAAGTAGGAGGGAAAATTTTGGGGTATGACAGCTGCCCCTGTTCAATCTTCTTGTACCGGAAGGGCTAGATTGGCATGCTTGCCTTTCGTGACCTAGAGGTGGAAGATGATTGAGCACTCGAGTACACTTGAAAATTTGCACTCGTCGTTGATCGATGACGCGGGAATGGGCTTACAGATGCCATTTCGAGAAGCTGGCGACTTTACTAGGGGACAAGTCGTACGTTAGACTCAAGAATGGCGCCTAAATAGGAGAGTCGTCGGAGATGGGCTTAAGATGCCATCCGGAGAGACTGATACTGGGGAACAAGCCGTACGCTAGGCTCTGCAGATATTCCTGAGAGTAGAAGGGAGCACGAAGATGGGCTTAAGATGCCATCCAGAGAGAGTCGTATGTTATACCTTGCGCTCGTCTTTGAATGAAGTTATTGGTTTGTATTGGTTTTTAACCAAATATGCAGCATTCTGAAAGTGGAGATATATCAACAAATAGTCGGAGACGGGCTTAAGATGCCATCCAAGGAAAATGAGTCATACGCCAGGCTCTATAGTTGCTGTTGATACACAAGAAGATGTCAGAATAAGTCTTCGTCTTGATTACTCTGAGGGGATAATAGTCGGCAGAATGTGGATGGCTTCCATGTTGTGCTTCGGGTGTTGATCCAATGCCTGTTGTCGGAGGACAACCTGGGTGATCATTTGGATAGGGTTTCCCGTTTGGCTTCGGGTATTAATCCTGGATCTGTTGTCGGAGGACAACTTGGGATGGTCGTTCGGATAAGGTCTCCCGTCTTGTTTCGGGTATTAATCCTAGACCTATTGTTTAGAAGCGATTTTCACCTGTATGGGAAAAACAAAAGAAACTTTGATAGGATATAGTTAGTCTTATGCAGATTATGATGCATGACAATGTGTATGAATGATATATGTGCAAGTTATGACTTTTATGATAGATGTATGATAGAAGTTGTGGTATTTCAAAACATATCCATCTTGAAGAAGATGTGAATGTCTTGCTGGAGATTTCAAACTTCTGCTTGGGGACGAGACGGATGAAACTCCTGATTTTGAAAGAAGAAAATATCTGATTCCTTGATACACTATCGACCAAGTTTGAGCCTAGATATCTATCTTCTTGAGGATGGTGGAAACGAGGGTACACTACCGAGGATCTTATGCGTAGACTCTACTGGGGAAAGCGGAGATTAAGGGGCGCTCTGTTGGGGAATCTTATGTATAGATTTTGCTGGGGAGTATTTCATTGTTGTTGGGAGATAGGGCTAAAAGGATCTGGGGCCCGTTGAAACCTCTGGCTGGGGAAATAAAGAAGCAGGTTTCCTCCGATGCACTATCTGACCATGTTTTGAGTCTGGATATTGCTGCTGTCGGGGGAATGGTAATTATTGAGATATATTAGCTGGGGATAAATACCTCTCACAGTGATGAACTTAATGGCGTGGGTCAAGTTGGTTGAAATCACTACTCAAGTGCTAATGTGATGAAGCTTGGAACTTTGTATTCCGCTGGTGGAAGGTTTGCAGTGAGCGATGCCTCTGTGGGGATTATGCTTTGCAAGGGAACATTTTGGTGACTTTCGTCGTCATCTCAATTCCTAGAGCCTTTAGTAATTATCCTTGTTCGTTCTCTTTTCGCATGTTTGTAAATAGATATTTATTGTCAGATGCATATAATCATTTAAAGCAAACGTTGGACTTTATGCAAACAACAATAGTGAAAATTGTAAAAAAGAAAGACCTTATATTAATTTGAAAGGTGGCGTATGGCCAAGTAGTTTGTATACAAGGAAAGTAAAAAGCTATGCGGAAACAATCCCGTTAAGTTTCAACTATGCTAGTACTCATATATTTCGACTATCTCATCTCCTTGCTGTCAGTAGAAAGTGAGTGGATTGATTTTCGCCATTTGAATTTTGAATCTTGATAGTAGTAGTCATGGGTAGGTGATCTGGACGAGACATAGTAAATCGCTTAAATCTAACTTTTGCCTAGACCGCCTTTCGGGTTTTCAGTCCAGGGATACCGCCTTTTTCGACTTGCCGGGTGTACATGTTTTGTATATATCGTTAACTTTTGCCCGAACCCTTTTGGTTCGCCAGGATGCCCTTATTTTTGCCTAAAAGGTGACGTGCTAGAGAATCGAACGTGAATTCAGATTCTCTAACTCGAACGATTTACTCTTTTGATTTGTTTATAAAGATGCATGAGCATCAAGCTTTATTATTTTCAACACAGAAAGATGATTTAATGATTATGAAAAGGGAAAATTGTTAATACCCTCAATTGATATTGATATGCGTAACGACTAAGCGCAAATTAGGCGTAGCATTGGGGAGATCGAGTAAGGGGATTGTTATATAAAGGGAATAGATGGAGCACCCTAAATATATATAGTTATCTATAGCTTTATATATGAATATGTTTGATATGTTTGTGTGTTTTTAATTGCTATTTCTATGATTGGGAAAGTTTCTCCTTTGGGATTTTAAGAATGATTGATTATGTGGGATCCTAGTTTTTGTTATTATTGTGCTCGCAAAGATCTGTGGATCTTCGCATACATATCCCCTAGTGGGAATCAGAGCATTTGTAGCTCGGATCTACAGGGATCTATGGTTTGTTTGGTGTGATGGAGAAAGAAATTTGCTCGCCAAGGATGAGACCTTGTGCCTACGTATTCTCAAAAGGATGTTGAGAAAGTCAGAGCAATCGTAGTTCCCACTTATGCTAGTGGAAAGCAACGGGATGTTAGTAAGAGACAGACAAATGTCATCTTAATGAAAAATGTATCTAATCTATTTCATCACATACATTTTTGAAAAGATTTGACTGATAAGAATGTTTCATCGTAAGTTACAGGTGTTTTGCTTGAGTGTACAAGCGTTACCGCTTACATGTTTAAGAAAGATGTTTGAAAAAAAGATGATTGAATCTTTTAACTGTAAGCATTGGGTGTTTTGCTTGAATGTACAAGCGTTACCACTTACAATTAAGAGATGTTTTTGTTTGAAAACAGTTTGAAAAGAGTTTGACAAGTTTTTGACTGTATGTGATGTGATAGATTAGATATTTTTTCCATAGAGATGATAGATGTCTAAATCTCGAGGAGAAATTGATTGGATTAAGGGATGCTTTTAAAAGCCCATGGGTCCTTGTATTGTTAGCCCAGAGGAGGCATTACGAGGGTCATCGAGGGTCCTTGTATGAAGCTCGAGGAAGCTATAAGGTATGGTGGCTTTGTCTTAAAAGGGATTTCACCGAAACCATCCTTTTAGGGTTCTATCTTAAGCGGGTGATTCTTTGTATTGGAAGCCCAATAGGAGGCTGTTAAGAGATTTTATGGTCTTTTCATTGTATGATGCCCAAGAGAGGCTAAACTCAATGAGGTTCTTTTGAGCGAAGCCCAAGAGGAGGTGACTCAGCAGGAGTGTTGTCTTATGTGAAGCCTAAGCGGAGGCTAAACTCAGATGAATGAGTTTTCTTATATGAAGCCTAAGAGGCTGAACTACGTAGGGAGAGTTATCTTGTATAAAGCCAAGCGGAGGCTAAACTCATCTGGTGATGAATTATCTTGTATAAAGCCCAAGCGGAGGCTACAAGCTGTGGGAACCTATTGGTTAGACTAATTGTTATGTTATAATTAGGCAGTTGTATAAACAAGTGTGTGTGTGTGATATGTATTCACGGGGTTTATGAAGGAAATATAAACAATTCATGATGTTTATTTACAAAGTTTATGAAATATAAACAAGTTTAAAAGCAGCGTAACTTGATTATTTACAAGTTTGAATTGTGTACAAGGAAGTAAGTATGTACCGAGCAGTATTTATGTACAAGGATGTGGATGTACATAGGAGGGTGGGACTTCTGTTCGCGTTAAAGGTGGCCTTTGAGGATGCGACGTGAGTTCGGATCTTCAAGTACATGCGATTTAAATCTTTTGATTTGTTTATAAAGATGTCATGAGCATCAAGCTTTATTATTTTCAACACAAGAAGATGATTTAATGATTATGAAAAGGGGAAAATGAAATACCCTCAATTGATATTGGTATGCGTGTGACTAAGCGCAAACTAGACATAACGCATTAGGGAGATTCGAGTAAGGGGATTGTTATATAAAGGGAATAGATGGAGCACCTAAATATATGTAGTTATCTACAGCTTTATATATGAATACGTTTGATATGTTTGTGTGTTTTAATTGCTATTTCTATGATTGGGAAAGTTTCTCCTTTGGGGTTTTAAAACGATGAGATTTTGGGATTCTAGTGTTTGTTATTTATTGTGCTCATAAAGATCGTGGATCTTCTGCATACATATCCTAGTGGCAATCGAGCATTTGTAGCTCGGATCTGGGTTCTATGGTTTGTTTGGTGCAGGGAGAAAGAAATTTGCTCGGCAAGGATGAGACCTTGTGCCTACGTATTCTCAAAAGGATGTTGAGAAAGTCAGAGCAATCGTAGTTCCCACTTATGCTAGTGGAAAGCAACGGGATGTTAGTAAGAGACAGACAAACGTCATCTTAATGAAAAATGTATCTAATCTATTTCATCACATACATTTTGAAAAGTTGTTTGATTAGAATCTTTCGTCGTAAGTATTAGGTGTTTTGCTTGAGTATACAAACGTTACCACTTACATGTTTAAGAAAGATGTTTGAAAAAGATGATTGATTCTTTTAACTGTAAGTATTGGGTGTTTTGCTTGAGTGTACAAGCGTTACCACTTACAATTAATAGATGTTTTTTTTGTTTGAAAAAAGTTTAAAAAGTTTAGAAAAGTTTTTGACTGTATGTGATGTAATGGATGAGATACTTCTTCCATAGAGATGATAGATGTCTAAATCTCAAGGAGAAATTGATTGGATTAGAGGGATGCTTTTAAGAAGCCCATGGGTCCTTGTATTATTAGCCCAAGGCATTCGAGGGTCATCGAGGGTCATCGAGGTCATTGAGGTCCTTGTATGAAGCTCAAGAGGAAGCTATAGGGTATGGTGGCTTTGGCTTGAAAGGATTTCACAGAAATCATCCTTTTCGAATAAGAGCAATTTCAAAATTTTACTCTGGGAATTTGAAAGTGATTTCAGGAAACCATCCTTCAGGGTTCTATCTTAAGCGGGTGATTCTTTGTATTGGAAGCCCAATAGGAGGCTGTTAAGATTTCTGTCTCTTTCATTGTATGATGCCCAAGAAGGCTAAACTCAATGAGGAGTTCTTTTGAGCGAAGCCCAAGAGGTGACTCAGGAAGTATTGTCTTATATGAAGCCTAGCGGAGGCTAACTCTGAGGAGAGTTTCTTTGTACAAAGCCAAGAGAAGGCTAAACTCTGTTGGAGATAAAAATATCTTGTATGAAGCCCAAGAGGCTAATCCATCTTGAGGATGGATTGTCTTGTATAAACCAGCGGAGGCTAAACTCAACTGAGGATGAGTTATCTTGTATAAAGCCAGGCTAACTGGGAACCTATTGATTAGTCTAATTGTTATGTTATTATTAGACGGTTTGTATAAACAGGTGTGTGTGTGTGTGTGTGTGATATGTATTCACAGGAGTTTATGAAGGAAATATAAACAATGCATGATGTTTATTTACAGCAATTTATGAAATATAAACAAGTGTCTGTGAACGTTTAAAACGAGCGTAACTTGATTATTCACAAGTTTGAACTGTGTACAAGGAAATGAATATGTACACGGACGAGTTTTTATGTACAGACAAAGATGGATGTACATGGGAAGGTTGGGACTTACACCATAAGGGAGGCCCATTGATTTGAAAGCAGTTTCACAGGGAATAATGCTCCTTTCAATGCCAATGGTATTCAGTGTAAAATATACGGAAATGATTGATTGAAGTTTTATCTGTAAAAGGTATCTGTATTATGTACGGATAAAAAGTTTGATATGTACAAGGAAAAGATTGTGTATGTACATAAAGAATGTTTGGTTTGTGTATACACAAGTGAAGTGAAAACAAACGATCGAAGTTTGTCTGTACTTGAGTATAAAAAGAAGTATCTGTATTATGTACAGATAAAAATTTGTATGTGTTTGGAAAGTTTTTGATATGTACAAAGAAATATTATGTACATAAAATAATGTTATGGGACTTACACCATGATGGAGGCCCATTGGTCAAAAGAAATTTTACTCAGAAGAATTCTTCCTTTAGAACCAATGGATTCGGCGTATAGACAAACGAATGAAAACAAACGAAAGAAATTTGTTTACGTTTGAATATTAACAATGATAATTTGAGTATGTACAAATAAAACTAAATATGTACATAAAGGATTGGGACTTACACCATAAGGGTGGCCCATGATCGATCGAGAAATTCGAGAGAAGCGAAATCGTTTATCGTTTTAAATCGGATCGATCATGGTAAAAGATGCAAGTTTGATGAAATGTTTTGAAATGTGAGGTTCATTTATGAAAGTTTTGAAAAAATCGGAAGTCGAAAACTTGAAAATTCACCTTTTAAGGAGGTTTGAAAAGTGTTTAGAACGTCGTTTTCGGCTCGATCAAAATTTAATCAGATGAAAGTTTTTTTCTGAAAATTTTTGCATTATCACAAAATAGATGTATTTATTGACAAGTGTTTAAAAAATCATCTCAAAATGAAAAGTTTTGATTGGTCAAAAAAATTGTGAAAGTTTTATAAAAAAAACATGAAAAAATTGGAAGTTTGTAAAAAAGAATGGTCTTGGTGGGTTTTGAACCCATGACCATGAGGTGGGACGCGTGGCAAGAAGACTTAAGACCAAGCCAGGAACCACTGAGCCAAATGCGCTGAAGTGTTAGTGGACTCACACACGTGTTAACATAAGATTGGAAATTTTAAATATTTGAAAAATGAAGAACATATGAAGAACGCGCGCAGCCTGGGTTCGTGTTTTGATTTTCAGAAATCCAAATTCAACCTAAAATCTTCGTTTCTCCATGAAATTCAATGATGTAAACATCAAAGTTGATCGATTTTGCACCACGAACATGAATATGGTTGTTAATTTCATTTATATTCAGTCTAGAATGATTTAGGTTTCGAAGAACATGATGAACCCTAAACTGAAAATCTTAAATTAAATCATGTGTGGTTGATGATTGTTTGATTTTATTGAGGGTTATCAATCGTTATGAGTGCAGAAAACAATTGGCCAAGAGTTTTTGTCAAAAGAATCAAGGAATCATGATAACCAAGTTCGTGTTCATACCTGGAAAAATGAGAATCGAATTCTGGGCAAACGTGTTTCCAGTTGTTGTTTCTTGATTGTTTAAGCACCAGCGGCTTCTAGGGATGGTGTATGAGTGGTCTGCACTTCATGAGCATGCTTGGATTACTCTACTCAAGTCCACCTGCACAAGCTTGAAAACGAAACTGGAAATCGTGGTTAGAAGTGTTACAGGTTGTTGTTCTTGTTTTGGATCAACTCCATGATGTATATGGATTGTGTTTGGCTGCTCAGAACTCAAAGGAATCAAGCCAAACTTCAGTTTCGATTGTTATGGCAGTTTTGGAAGCTTATGTGCATAAGATGCAATTTCTGATTTCCAGCCTTGTTCAAGTTAATTTTAAGTTTGGAACAAGTTTAATAATGATTATGCAACATGTTTGACACCAAAGAACTTCATGATTTTCAGATTTTGTAAATTGCAAGTTTTTCAAAAGTTCATCATGTTTCTTGATTTGGAAGAAAGAAATGAGAAAGCATGATTCTTGAAATGCTTTGGTGTGCATTGAATGGCAAGAAAGACATCCATTTATAGGCAAACAAGTTCTAAAAATGTTAGGCAAGGTTTGGCCATTGGTAAATTTGACTTGCCTTAGAGGGCAAGGTTTGGCATTAAATGCAAAAGGAACCTTCCTTTTAACCATGGTTAAAAATTCAACTTGATCCAATCCTATCATAATTACATCCAACTGATTTTCATCAGTCCTATCCTCTCTTGGCAAGGTGGCAAAGGTTCTAGAAGAGAAAAATGCAAAATGACCTATAATTTTGATGTTTTGACTTTGAAAATCAAGTGTCATGGAGCCTTATGTTTCAATTTCAAAAGTATAGCTAGACTCCATGGATTTGAGAGTTCTTGGACATTTTGGAAAGATTTTTCCCTGATCTACTACTTTCATGTTTTGAGTTTTTTCAAATTCCAATTGGAACTTGGTGAAAAAATGGCTTGAAGTTTGGAAAAAGTAAGAAATTTCAACACTTAGAAAAATTTCTAAGTATAAAAACTTTTGACTTTTTGTTGACTTTTCCAAATTCTTTGATTTTTTATGATCATGATGGATCATTTGAAGTATTTTAATGATGGAAAAAGTTTTTTTTTGAAAATTTTGACCAAAAGTCAAAGTTTGACTTTTCAGTGCAGATGAAATTTCATCAGATGTTTCTGAAATTGACTGATGAAATCTGTGAACTTCTGTGATGTTTTGAATCCAGAAATTAGGTCAAGATGTTGTATCTAAGATATAATGACCAATCTCTATCCAAAAAAGTTATTTCTTGTTCAAAAAGTCAGAGAATTCTCATGCCCGATCAAAACCCTAATTGGTCGATCCTCGATTGATCTGTGAGAAAATTTGACATCTGAGGATTGAAGGTTGATGATTTGATCAAGATAGATCAAATAAGATGAGAAAATCTCAAACCCTAATTGGTTAGCTCTTGAATCAGATGAAAATCGATGAAACCCTAATTTTGACACAGAGTGTTATACTAGATTAATCTTTATGCGAGGCTGTTAGTTATGCAATGATGCAAATGTAAGGTGGTATATTAGGTCAAAATTTGGGGTATGACACTTACACCATAAGGGTGGCCCATTGGTTTGAAAGCAGTTTCACAGGGAATAATGCTCCTTTCAATACCAATGGTATTGATACATATCTGGATGAAAGCGGAAGCGAGCAGTCGAATTTTATCTATGAAAAGTATCTGTATTATGTACAGACAAAGTTTGTATGAATACAGAAAGAATTTGATATGTACAAAAATATGTACATACAAGAATGTTTTGTTTGTGTATACACAAGTGAAGTGAAAACAAACGATCGAAGTTTGTCTGTACTTGAGTATAAAAGGTATTTGTGTTATGTACAGATAAAAAATTTGTATGTATTTGAAGAGAATTTGATATGTACAAGGAAATATTATGTACATAAAAGAATGTTATGGGACTTACACCATGAGGGAGGCCCATTGGTTTGAAAGCAGTTTCACAGGGAATAATGCTCCTTTCAATACCAATGGTATCGGTGTATAAACAAACGAATGAAAACAAACGAAAGAAATTTGTTTATGTTTGAATATTAACAATGATGATTTGAGTATGTACAAATAAAATTAAATATGTACATAAAAGGATTGGGACTTACACCGTAAGGGAGGCCCATGATCGATTGAGAAATTCGAGAGAAAATGAATTCGGTTTTATCGTTTAAATCGGATCGATCATGGTAAAAGATGTAAGTTTGATGAAAAGGTTTTGAAAAATGATTTTGAAAATGTTTTGAAATGTGAGGTTCATTTATGAGAAGTTTTGAAAAGAATTGGAAGTCGAAAACTTGAAAAATTCACCTTTTAAAGTGTTTTGAAAAAGTGCTCAGAACGTCCTTTTCGGCTCGATTAAAATATAATCAGATGAAAGTTTTTTCTGAAAATTTTTGCACAATCATAAAATAGATAGATTTATTGACAAGTGTACAAAAAATCACCTCAAAATGAGGAGTTTTGATTGGTTAAAAAAAATGTGAAAGTTTTGTAAAAAACATGAAAAAATATGAAAGTTTTGAAAAAGAATGGTCTTGAGAACTATTGGGTAGCATACGTGGCACAACGCACTACAGGCAATCTAGCTACCACTGGGACAAGCGTGTTTTTGTGTTTATGAACCAAAACACGTGTTAATAAAAGATTGGAAAGTTTAAATATTCAAACTCAAGAACACGCGCACAGTGTTCTTCGTTCTCTTTGATCCTCAGATTCCTCAAACCATGCTAAAATCCTTGTTTCTCAACGAAATTGGACGAAGTAAAAATGAAAGTTGCTCGATTTTGAACAACGAACACGATGGTAGATGTTAATTGCATTTATTATTAGTATAACACAATTAAATTTCGAAATCGTGAAGAACCTAAAGCGAATTTTTCAAATTAAATGATGCATAGTTGATGATTTTCGGTTTGTTTGAGGGTTTATGATCGTGTTAGGTGCAGAAAGAGATTGGCCAAGAGTTTTTTCAATTAAGTTCAAAGAATCATGATATCTCAGTTCGTGTTCATACCTGTTCAAGTGGAGATCGAATTCAGTGCAAGAGTGTTTCCAGAACTTGTTTCTCGATTGCTACAGCATCATCGGCCTATATAGAAGCTATAGAAGTGGTCTACTTGCTTGAGTTTGCTGGATCGTGCTACACAAGTGCACAGTCTGAAAATGACACTTGATTTATGGATTATAGTTGTTACAGATGCTTGTTAATGATTTGGATCATCCCTTTGATGTATATGGAAGGTGTTAGAGTGATCAAAACATAGTTGGTTCAAATTAAACCAAGAATTCGAATGCTTAGGCAGTTTAGGCAACTTTGAAAATATGAAGTTCAATTCTGATTTCCACTTGTTCTTGGGTTGATTTTATGATTCAAACAAGTTTATTATTGATATTGGAATGTGTTTGACACCAAAGTTTGGTTTTCACTGAATTTAAAAATTGCAAGTTTGCTCAAAAGTGCATTATGTTTCTTGATTTTGAAGAAAGAAGTGAGAAAGCATAACTTTGCAATGCTTTGGTGTGATTTTGAACTTGAAATGGTGATCTATTTATAGGCCAATGGTTACGAAAATGTTAGGCAAGTACATGACTTTTGGAAATTCAAAGATAACTTAAAGGGTAAGAATGACTTTTGCAAAGAAAAGGAAGTTTCCTCTTTTTACCATGTGTGAAAAATCTTCAAATTGATTCTATCTCATCTCAATTATATCTAGCTGATGTTTATCAGCTCTAAGCTTGAATTGGCAAGGTGGCATAGCTTCTAGATGAAGAAATCTCAAAATGACCTATAATTTGATTTTTGACTTTGAAAAATCATGTTCATGGAGCCTTATGTTTCAATTTCAAAAGTATAGCTAGACTCCATGGATTTGTGAGTTCTTTGACATTTTGGAAAGCTTGTTTCAAGAGCTACAACTTTCATGTTTTGAGTTTTTTCCAATTCAAAAGGGAACTAGGTGAAAAAATGGCATGATGTTTGGAAAAAATAAGAAATTTTAACACTTAGAAATTTTTCTAAGTCTTGAAACTTTTGACTTTTTGTTGACTTTTCCAAATTCTTTGATTTTTTATGATCATGATGGATCATTTGAAGTATTTTAATGATGGAAAAAGTTTTTTTTTGAAAATTTTGACCAAAAGTCAAAGTTTGACTTTTCAGTGCAGATGAAATTTCATCAGATGTTTCTGAAATTGACTGATGAAATCTGTGAACTTCTGTGATGTTTTGAATCCAGAAATTAGGTCAAGATGTTGTATCTAAGATATAATGACCAATATCTATCCAAAAAAGTCATTTCTTGCTCAAAAAGTCAGAGAATACTCATGCTCGATCAAAACCCTAATTGGTCGATCCTCGATTGATCTATGAGAAAAATTGGATATCTGATGATCAGAGGTTGATGATTTGATCAAGATAGATCAAATGAGGTGAGAAAAACTCAAACCCTAATTGGTTGCCTCTTGAATCAGATGAAAATCTGATGAAACCCTAATTTTGACACAGCTATACAGATTAATGCTATTTGAATTGTTAGTGATGCAATGATGCAAAGGTAAGATGGTATATTAGGTCAAAATTGGGGTATAATGATGCCCTATTTAAGTTTCTTTAACACGAGAGATGAAGATGAATATCTTCGTTTTGATAGGTGTAAAGAGACTTAAATATCGAAATCATAAATTTTGGACCTAAGATACCAAAAATGCGGATGATACAAAATGATTGAAAAGAATTTTTACCCAGATGATGTCAAAGAAATGACATGGTGGGAAAAATTTATGAGGATGACTTGATACATTAGAGACGGATAATCCTTTGTAGGAAACAAGCAATATGTCTCGCTGAGGGAAGAGTGATTCACAAAATATGTGAATATTTGTTTCGTTTTTGGGAAACAAAGAGATTACGTTCTGTCAGCCTCGTGACAATGTTTAAGGTAAGTGAAAATGACATTACCAATTATCAGCCTTGTGATATTGTGCGGTAATGAGTTCTGAAGATATTACCAATTATCAGTGAAGTGATAACTATAACAAGGTAGATCTTGAGAAAAAAATTGCTGTGTATTTAGCTTTGTGAACAACAGACAAATGATGGACACGAATCTCAAAATGAGTTTTGAAGATATTACCAATTATCAGCAAAGTGATAACTATAACAAGGCAAATCTTTAAAAATTTTCTTGAGTATTCAGCCTTGTGAATAACAGACAGTGAAAGAAACAGAACTCAAATGAGTTTTGCTTTCTTGGATACAATCTTGCCGATGATCTCTCTTTTGAGAAGACGCGGGCATTTTGATTGGAAGACACAGGTTTTCTTTTAGACAGAAAGACAACTGCTGGGAAATTTCTCGTATAGTCATGATTTTGACCTTGTTGAGAAGACAAACTTTTTATGACAATTTTATGAATAAAGAGAAAAATAAGCAGCTCAGACGATGAGGCTATTGCTTATTGTTTTGTTGATTATAGACAGGGTTCTATCCAGGAATGAACTGGAAAGAAAAAGTCAATCAAGACATTATTCCCAATGAGGAATGATCTCAGCTGGGGAATGTGGTAGAGAGAAGAAAATGTATTTCTCTCTGCTTGGGGGTACTCCGCCGGGGAAAAAGGAAAATGTATCTTTTCCGTTTGGAGATACTCTACTGGGGATAGACTTGTACTTACATGAGTAAGCGTGATTTACACCAGTGATATGGAAGCAAACATTTCAAGGAATGCTAAAATGCACGAATGATGCTATTATGTATGAAAGTCATGAATGTTATATGCATGCTAACAATACTTGACAAAGACACTAAAGAGATATTTGGGAAAAGGACCATGTCACAGTTCGAACAAATATTCAGTGAAAATTGCAGCAACTGTGCAGACGTTCACTGATGAAGAATTTGAGTTGCATGCTTTAAACTTTCAGAGAAAGGCACTTCATTGGCAACTTGGTTGGGGATTCTTTTTGGGATAAGAATACCGTCCTTCGATGATTTCTGCTGAGGATAAGACTTCTGTAGCAGTCGTTTTTTATCCTTCGGAGGTTGAAACACTTATGGAGAAAACTGTTGAAGTCCTTTCTGTGTCCATAGTTCAAAGGAAAATTTTGCTTTTTGTTTCAAAATTTTTGAAGTAAAAATTCATTTAAAACATTTTTGTTTCAAAAAGTGATTTTCACAATAAAAAGCGTTTATTTTGCAAAACAGAATAAAGCAGGAATTGCAAACAAAAGGCACGAGGCTCAAATTTTATTGAATAGAATGGTAATCAGCCAAAGGCGGGATTCCATGAACTATTTACAAAAGTTGGAAATGATAATTTATTGGGAAAAGGCTACATTGAAAGCAAATAACCGCTATTATCCCTAACAACTTTGAATTCTAACTGTGCTTGTCGCTTCAGAAGAGTTGATTGAAGATCCGTTGATGGAAGATTCTTGATTAATGATATGGGTGCTATTACTTTGTCATTTTTGTGTATCCTTGTTTTTGCCTAGATCGCCCTTTCAGGTTTTCAATCTATCAGGATATTTTCTGTTTATTGTCTCTAATTTTTGCCTGGATCGCCTTTTCAGGTTTTCAATCCACCGAGACGCTCTTTTTTGCCTAAGCCGCCCTTTTCGGGTTTTCAACTTACCGAGCTGTTCTTTTGTTTTTTTATTTTATTTTTTTAGACAAAGTATTTTTTGACTGCGTCAGCATTCACAGGATGCGGGAGTTCATCACCGTCCATGCTTGTGAGAGTCATAGCATCGCCGAGAAAAGCTTCTTTTGACGATGTATGGGCCTTCGTAATTAGGAGTCCATTTGCCCTAGAATGGTTGAAAAGGAATCTTTTTAAGCACGAGGTCGCCTTCTCGAATTCACGAGGTCGGACCTTTTTGTCAAAGCTTTCTTCATTCTTCTTTAATCTGATTGTCTATGACACGGAGGCGGTCAGGCGCTTTTCTTGATTAAGTTCAGTGATCGTATGCTTTGACACCATTCACCTCGAGATAATTTGGTTTCCATGAGAACTCTCATTGGCGGGATCTCAATTTCTCAGGGAGCACTTCCATGCGTATACTAGAGAAAAGGAGTTGCCCTGTTGAAGTGTGTCTTGATACGATACCCATGCGAGCAAATCACGACATTTCGTGCGGTCTTTGTAAGTGATGACCATTTTACGGGCGATCTTTTGATGTTCTTGTTGGTACTTCAACGGTGCCGTTCATCTTTGGCGGTAAGGAGATGAGTTATGATGCTCGATCTTGAATGCCTCACAGTTCTTTCATCATTTTGTTGTTCAAGTTAGATCCATTATGCGTAATGATCTTGCTTGGAATTCCATATCGGCAAATGAGGTTGTTCTTGATGAACCTCACAACCACTTGTGTTGTGGCGTTGGCGTGATCTTTGCTTGACCCATTTGGTGAAGTAATCAATAGCCACGGAATGATGTCCGTTGGGCGCTTTTGGTTCAATCATTCCAATCATGTCAATGCCCACATAGAAAGGCCACGGAGAGGAGAGAGCGTTGAGTAGAGTCGGAGGCACATGGATCTTATCTGCATAGATCGGCACTTGTGACATCTTTTGGCGTGTTCTGACAATCGATTCCATTGTTATCCAATAGTATCCTGCTCTCAAGATTTTTCTAGACATTGCATGCCCATTTGAATGGGTTCCAAAGGACCCTTCATGTACTTCATGGATGATTGTATCTGCTTCTTGTCTGTCGACGCATCTGAGCAGAACCATGTCGAAGTTTCTTTTGTATAGTACATCCTCGTTCAGGAAGAAATTCCTAGAAAGTCTCCTTAGAGTTTTCTTATTTTTGTACGATGCCCCGAGTGGGTACTCTTGTGTTTGAAGGAAACGTTTGATGTCGTGAAACCACGGTTTATCGTCAAAGACTACTTCTGTTGCGAACACGTATGCAGGTCTTTTAAGGCGTCTGATGCGGATTCTGGGCATATCATTCCAATCGTTGACTTTGAAAATAGAAGATAGAGTAGCCAAAGCGTCTGCCATTCGGTTCTGATCTCGAGGGATATGATGCAGTTCAACTTTGTTGAAGAAAGTCAACAAACGTCTTGCATAATCTCTGTAAGGAATTAGACCAAGATGATGAGTTTCATACTTGTCTTTGATTTGGTTGATCACCAGGGCTGAGTCTCCATATATATGTCAAGGACCTTGATCCTTAAGTCGATGGCTTCTTCCGATACCCATGATGCAAGCTTCGTATTCTGCGATGTTGTTGGTGCAATCAAACAGCAATCTGGCAGAAAATGGAATATGAGAACCCTCGGGGGTGATAATGACTGCCCCAATTCCATTGCCAAAGATGTTAACTTCTCCATCAAAGATTAGGCCCCATCTGGATTCTGGATCTGGTCCTTCTCCGGGTAGTGGTTCGTCGCAATCTTTCATCTTCAAGTACATAACATCCTCGTCTGGGAAGTCAAATTTGAGAGATTGGTATTCGTTGAGCGGCTGATGAGCCAAGTGATCGGCGAGAATGCTTCCTTTGACCGCTTTTTGAGCGCGGTACTGGATGTCATATTCGGATAACAACATCTGCCATCGTGCAATTCTTCCGGTTAAGGTAGGCTTTTCAAAGACGTACTTGATTGGATCCATTTTGGAGATTAACCAAGTCGTGTGATTGATCATGTACTGGCGAAGACGTTTTGAAGCCCACACCAAAGCGCAACACATTTTCTCGAGCATGGAGTAACGAGTTTCACAGTCTGTGAACTTTTTACTCAAGTAGTAAATGGCATGCTCCTTCTTACCGGTGTTATCTTGCTGTCCAAGTACGCAACCCATGGACTCTTCTAGTACGGTAAGGTACATGATTAGCGGTCTTCCTTCAACTGGAGGGATCAGTATTGGTGGTTCTGACAGGTATTCCTTGATACTGTCGAATGCTTTTTGGCAATCGGCTGTCCACACAACCTTTTGATCTTTGCGGAGAAGCTTGAATATCGGCCCACAGGTAGCAGTCATCTGAGAGATGAATCTGGAGATGTAATTCAATCGTCCAAGAAATCCTCTTACTTGCTTTTAAAATGCGTGGCGTAGGCATTTCTTGTATAGCCTTGACTTTGTGGGGTCCACTTCAATTCCTTTTGGTGACGATGAAACCTAGGAGTTTTCGGATCTTACCCCAAAGGTGCATTTGTTAGGATTCGAGATGAAATTTCCTTAGTCGTTGAAACAACTTTAAGAGATAGTCTATATGTTCATCTTGATGTCGATTTTGCTATCATGTCATCTCGTAGACTTGATCACCTTGTGCATCATGTCATGAAAGAGTAGTCATTGCTCTTTGGTAAGTTGCGCTGCATTCTTTAATCGAGCGGCATTACTTTGTAGCAAAAGTGCCCCAGTGATGAAGGATGTCTTCTCCATGTCTTGAGAGCCATTACGATCGATTATAATCGGAGAAACCGTCCATGAAGGAAAAGGCGTTGAATTTTGCGGTGCTATCCACTAGCATGTCAATATGCGGTAGTGGGAAATCGTCTTCGGACTTGCTTTGTTCGGATCCATTAGTCAACACATTCGACTTTCCCATCTTTTTTGGAGACGGGCACTATGTTGGCTAACCATTGAGGATATTCAGAAGTGACAAGGAAACCTGCGTCGAGCTGTTTTTGAACTTCCTTTTTGATTTTATCTGCCATATCAGGGTGAACTCTTCTCAGTTGCTTAACTGGTGGACACTCTGGTTTTAATGGCAAGTGATGCTCCACGATGCTGGTATCCAACCCTGGCATGTTCTGGTAGGACCAAGCGAACACATCAACATATTCTTTGAGAAGATTTATCAGTTTGCTTTTGACACTGCTGTTGAGTGAAGCTCTGATATTTACTTCTTTTCTATCTTCCTCAGAACCCAAATTGATTGCTTCCAGAGGTTCTTTGTGAGGCTGAATGATCCTTTCCTCGTGCTTTAGCAGTCTAGAAATTTAATCTGGGATCTCTTCTTCAACTTCTTCCTCGGCGACTTCATAGGGGATTTCAAAGTTGGGAGAGAGCATAGAGTTATTGCTTTCAATGGATTTGTCCATCTATTAATATGCATATTCGATTTATGTTTGATTAATTAACTCTTTGTCATTTTTTTTTGAGAAAAAGTCAACGTGAAAGTGTATCAGATTAATTTTTTTTGAAGATTTTTTTATGTGTTTTTAGGATTATCATTTCAAGAAAGGGTAAAATGAAAATAAACACAGTGTAGAAACAAAACAACGCGTTTTATTTATAATTCACACTATGAAGCCCTCAAACACAAACTCATTCGTCTTGGGCAAGGCGAGAGTGTTAAAAGCTAAAACCCTATAAAACATCTCTATACTTTGGGCGAGTGAGAGTTCAAAACAAAAGCAAAGATAAACTACTTAGAACTAGGAGCGTTAGTCCGAACTTCAGGTTTCCGATGGTGGCGAACTCCTTGGAAGTCGAGGTACTCGGTAATTTTCCGCTAGGTTTAACCACAGGTAGACTTTGGTTCTTTGTTTGAGCGAGGCTTTGAAGACTACGGACGATGGCCCTTGCCTTTTGTCTTTGCTAAGCGATCTTCTTGATTAACGGATCGGAAGTATGAGATATAGCATTTGTACTTCTGTTGATCTTTGTCTTTGAATCTTGGGGTGTACCTTCCGTCTTCCGAGTGATGAGACTCGTTGTCGTGACACTTTCTAGATCGTATCGAGTCGCACTCTTGATCTTTAGTGATCATGTTGATATAGTGATAACCGGGATCTGGTTTAGTGAATTCCACAGGCGTGTTGAGCGAGATCTTCATTGGGGATCTCGATTTCTTGATTAGAGAAGGCGTATATTCCTCTTCGATTGACTAGGGTACTCAAAGAATCGCCCATCCGATTGGGTGGATATCTTCGATCTGATTTTTGAGCTTTACGTGTGAGTATTTCACCATGTAGTCGAATTTGCCACTTGGTTTTCCCAAGGTATCCCACATAGCGAGGGACGGGCGGATTTTTATGCCGCTGCAGGGACATGTCTTTGAATTGATCAGTTGGCGCGTGCAATTCCTCTTGAGACACATATTCAGGGCTGTTTAAATAAGTGCTCCATTCTTCAGATTCGGAGGGATCCTCTTCATCATCTTCAATGGTTACAACGCTAACTTCTTGGAACGAGGGTTTAGAAACCCCATTGAATACCTCTTTGATTGGACGAAATGCTTCATCCTTTTGTTTGTCTTTGGAGAATACGGGTGTGAACCCGAGTCCGACTTTCGTTTCGTTCTTGACAGATTTGATTACTTGTCCCCAACCTTCACGTTGCCATCTTTCTGTCATGCCGCTTCTTTATATGAAGAGATAGATGATCATTTTTTGTTGGTAGATTCATCTTCTAGGAGCTCGAGGAGATGTGTTCCTTCAATGTCATTAGTTGTGATGAAAGAAAGCTGGACAAATGACTTACAAGTAAAGCTTGTTCACCGTGGTCACCAACTTTCCATTCTTGTGAATTTTAATTTCGATGGAGAGTAGAATTCTGCTCTGCATCGTGGATCCAAGGTCTTCCTAGTAGGCAGCTATAGCGGTGATACGTCCATGACACGGAAGGTAATTTGGAAAGTGTCGGGCCAATGTCATCGGAGATCGACTTCCCCAATAATGACTTTCTTGATCCATCCAGCTCTTACTATTATATCATTGAACTTCATTGGCGTCCCTTTGTAAGTCAAACGAGCGAGTGTCGTCTTCGGCATTACGTTTAAAGATAAACTAGTATCTACCAATACATTGGACAGGGAATCTGATTGGCAGATCATTGAGATGTGGAGGGCCAAGTTGTGATCTTTCCCTTCTTAGGAAGTTCCCGTCCTTTGAAGCTTAGATTATTGCAAGTTGTTATGTTGGAACAATACCTCAAAGTGCGTAGTTACATCATGGTCTACATAGGCTTGGTCTAGTACCTTCATTAAAGCTTCTCGATGAGCTTGAGTTGAGGAGCGAGAGATGTGAAATCTTGGAAGGAGTGCATCGGTTGATCTACGACTCGGTATCGCTTTTCTTGATTAATTTTATTATGTCATCAAAGTACGTATTGCGTTGGTTCTATCGGGAGGACCAACATTTGTGCTGGGTTAACAAGCGGAACCGTTCGGGATTCTCGGAAGATATATTAAGCTGGATTTTGTCGGACAACGAGGCTGAGGCGGTCTTGGTGGCAATGGAGTGTGCACTCGTCCACGTGTTACTCGTCCGATTTACATTATGTTGACATTAGGT
Source organism: Vicia sativa (assembly GCA_021764765.1). NCBI lineage: Eukaryota > Viridiplantae > Streptophyta > Magnoliopsida > Fabales > Fabaceae > Vicia > Vicia sativa. The sequence goes on along the minus strand of CM038793.1, from coordinate 171,478,055 downwards.
TGGAAGAGTAGGCATGGGTTTCTCCTTCCCATCCTCTATCGAGTTGCATTGTATTGGTAAGGAATTGCTTTGGTAGGCTGTGGAACATGGCCGGGTAAGCAAATCACCAAAGGAGACTACGGGGTCTTTGGGCTGTTGCATTCAATCTCCACATGCTTGGGTATGTTGAAACAAGGGATGATGGCGTTTACTTTGGGGTTTTCCGAGTTGATATCGAGACTAAAGCTCATGCGGAAAATGCCCTCGTATTTACGTCATGGTCATCTCATTTACGTAGATCTGTGGGTCACCGATGTCTAGCAATCGCTGAATATACGCTCTTATGGTGGGGCATCCTTGAATATCCTTGGAGATATGGCGACTGCGTAATTGTGTTAGTGAAGGTGCTCATTGTATTGTATGCTTCATGGAGATGCACCAAGTTTCCTCGATCGGGTTCGTCTGTAACGAGATACTGTCGTATTTCTCGATATCAAACTTCTTTGAGTGTCCTTTGTATTTGGGAAGCGGATTGGCTTGCGTTCGGACTTGTATTTACGAAGGAGGAGATTAGATCTCACTAATCTCTGTACTTCTGCCTTTAATGCTATACAATGCTCAAGGTCATGACCTGGTGCCCCTTGGTGAAAAGGGCAAGATACATCTGTTTTATACCACCATGGTAATTTTTCTGGAACCGGAGGTGGTGACCTTGTCTGTATTAGATTTTTTTCTATTAGCGCAGGGTAAAGTTCTGTGTACGTCATTGGAATCGGGTCGAATTGGGCAACACGAGGCGTACGGTTTTGATTGCTGAACTGCTGAGCCTGTTGATGAGGTTGTTGAGTTTGTTGATTTTGTTGAAATTGCGGAGCAATTCCTGTGTTTGGATTTGTGTTGACGGCGGGTGCTATGGCAGCTACCTGTCGTTGTTGAATAACATTCTTATGCGGTTTCCCTCGGGATACCATTCCTATGTCATGCTCTTTTTTCCTTGGAAAACTGGTTCCAATCTTTTTAGTTCCACTAGAAGATCCTGCTTCCTTGGTTAGGCATCCGGTTCGAACCCCCTCTTCTAATCGCATTCCCATGCTTACCATCTCGGTGAAATCTCCGGGAGCGCTAGCGATCATTCGCTCATAGTAGAATGAGCCTAGAGTATTCAAGAATACCTTAGTCATTTCCTTCTCTTCCAATGGTGGGTTGACTTGGGCAGCAATTTCCCTCCATCGTTGTGCATACTCTTTGAAACATTATCGAATTTGTTGAAACGAGTTCTACTGATAATACAGGCTCAACACTCCTCTTTGAAACATTATCGAATTTGTTGAATACTCGATGGTCCAATAATATTTTTCAAGAGAAACTCGCCTGATCATAGTCTCGCATGACAATTACTCTAGGCTTACTTGAATAATCTGCACTACATCCTAAATGGCGGGATGGGTTATGTGTTCTCTGATCCTCACTTCTCGAGTTCCCTTGAAAGCAAAATGTCTTCGCAAATACTTGCTAAACACAATACCCCAAGACCACCTCCTTTGAGAGGAGACATTAACCGTAAATCTTGAGACTTCTTACGTATTAATACCGCCACCTAGATCTTAAATATGTTTCTTAAATCCGGGTTAGGATTTTTTTCCATCAGATGAAATCGCGGAAACACACAATAAAGAAAAAACAAACATATGCACAATATGAAAGCTTATCCCTTTCTTTTCTTTTGAAAACAAAAAATCTTGGTGCTCTTGAGCGAGTCATTTTTTGAAAGTCAAAGTTTCAACGTACTCCCACAGATCGTCATTTTTCTGTTCGCGTTAAAGGTGGCTAGAGAATCAAGCGTGAATTGATTCTCTAACTCAAAGCGATTTACTCTTTTGATTTGTTTATAAAGATGCCATGAGCATCAAGCTTTATTATTTTCAACACAAGAAAGATGATTTAATGATTATGAAAAGGGAAAGGCGTGAATACCCTCAATTGATATTGATATGCGTAACGACTAAGCGCAAACTAGGCATAGCGCATTGGGGAGATCGAGTAAGGGGATTTTTATATAAAGGGAATAGATGGAGCACCCTAAATATATATAGTTATCTATAGCTTTATATATGAATATGTTTGATATGTTTGTGTGTTTTAATTGCTATTTCTATGATTGGGAAAGTTTCTCCTTTGGGATTTTAAGAATGATAGATTATGTGGGATCCTAGTGTTTGTTATTATAGTGCTCGCAAAGATCGTGGATCTTCTACATACATATCTAGTGGGAATCGGGCATTTGTAGCTCGGATCTACAGGGATCTATGGTTTGTTTGGTGCGAGGGAGAAAGAAATTTGCTTGCCAGGATGAGACCTTGTGCCTCGTATTCTCAAAGGATGTTGAGAAAGTCGGAGCAATCGTAGTTCCCACTTATGCTAGTGGAAAGCAGCGGGATGTTAGTAAGAGCGGACAAATGTCATCTTAATGAAAAATGTATCTAATCTATTTCATCACATACATTTTGAAAAGATTTGGTGATAAGAATCTTTCATCGTAAGTTACAGGTGTTTTGCTTGAGTGTACAAGCGTTACCACTTACATGTTTAAGAAATATGTTTGAAAAAAAGATGATTGAATCTTTTAACTGTAAGCATTGGGTGTTTTGCTTGAGTGTACAAGCGTTACCACTTACAATTAAGCGATGTTTTTGTTTGAAAACAGTTTGAAAAGAGTTTGACAAGTTTTTGACTGTATGTGATGTGATAGATTAGATATTTTTTCCATAGAGATGATAGATGTCTAAATCTCGAGGAGAAATTGATTGGATTAAGGGATGCTTTTAAGAAGCCCATGGGTCCTCGTATTTTTGCACAATCATAAAATAGATAGATTTATTGACAAGTGTACAAAAAATCACCTCAAAATGAGGAGTTTTGATTGGTTAAAAAAAATGTGAAAGTTTTGAAAAAAACATGAAAAAATATGAAAGTTTTGAAAAAGAATGGTCTTGAGAAGGATTGAACTCATGACTATTGGGTAGCATACGTGGCACAACGCACTACAGGCAAGCTAGCTACCACTGGGACAAGCGTGTTTTTGTGTTTATGAACCAAAACACGTGTTAATAAAAGATTGGAAAGTTTAAATATTCAAACTCAAGAACACGCGCACAGTGTTCTTCGTTCTCTTTGATCCTCAGATTCCTCAAACCATGCTAAAATCCTTGTTTCTCAACGAAATTGGACGAAGTAAAAATGAAAGTTGCTCGATTTTGAACAACGAACACGATGGTAGATGTTAATTGCATTTATTTTTAGTCTACACCAATTAAATTTCCAGAAATCGTGAAGAACCCTAAAACTGAATTTTTCAAATTAAATGATGCATAGTTGATGATTTTTCAGTTTGTTTGAGGGTTTATGATCGTGTTAGGTGCAGAAAGAGATTGGCCAAGAGTTTTTTCAATTAAGTTCAAAGAATCATGATATCTCAGTTCGTGTTCATACCTGTTCAAGTGGAGATCGAATTCAGTGCAAGAGTGTTTCCAGAACTTGTTTCTCGATTGCTACAGCATCATCGGCCTATATAGAAGCTATAGAAGTGGTCTACTTGCTTCGAGTTTTCCTGGATCGTGCTACACAACCTGCAGTCTGAAAATGACACTTCGATTTATGGATTAGAGTTGTTACAGATGCTTGCTAATGATTTGGATCATCCCTATGATGTATATGGAAGGTGTTAGAGTGATCAAAACATAACTGGTTCAAATTAAACCAAGAATTCGAATGCTTAAGCAGTTTAGGCAACTTTGAAAATATGAAGTTCAATTCTGATTTCCACTTGTTCTTGGGTTGATTTTATGATTCAAACAAGTTTAGTATTGATATTGGAATGTGTTTGACACCAAAGTTTATCATGGTTTTCACTGAATTTAAAAATTGCAAGTTTTCTCAAAAGTGCATTATGTTTCTTGATTTTGAAGAAAAAAGTGAGAAAACATAACTTTGCAATGCTTTGGTGTGATTTTGAACTTGAAATGGTGATCTATTTATAGGCCAATGGTTCTGAAAATGTTAGGCAAGAGTACATGGCTTTTTGGAAATTCAAAGATAACTTAAAGGGTAAGAATGACTTTTGCAAAGAAAAAGGAAGTTTCCTCTTTTTACCATGTGTGAAAAATCTTCAAATTGATTCTATCTCATCTCAATTATATCTAGCTGATGTTTATCAGCTCTAAGCTTGAATTGGCAAGGTGGCATAGCTTCTAGATGAAGAAATCTCAAAATGACCTATAATTTGATGTTTTGACTTTGAAAAATCATGTTCATGGAGCCTTATGTTTCAATTTCAAAAGTATAGCTAGACTCCATGGATTTGAGAGTTCTTGGACATTTTGGAAAGATTTTTCCCTGATCTACTACTTTCATGTTTTGAGTTTTTTCAAATTCCAATTGGAACTTGGTGAAAAAATGGCTTGAAGTTTGGAAAAAGTAAGAAATTTCAACACTTAGAAAAATTTCTAAGTATAAAAACTTTTGACTTTTTGTTGACTTTTCCAAATTCTTTGATTTTTTATGATCATGATGGATCATTTGAAGTATTTTAATGATGGAAAAAGTTTTTTTTTGAAAATTTTGACCAAAAGTCAAAGTTTGACTTTTCAGTGCAGATGAAATTTCATCAGATGTTTCTGAAATTGACTGATGAAATCTGTGAACTTCTGTGATGTTTTGAATCCAGAAATTAGGTCAAGATGTTGTATCTAAGATATAATGACCAATCTCTATCCAAAAAAGTCATTTCTTGCTCAAAAAGTCAGAGAATACTCATGCTCGATCAAAACCCTAATTGGTCGATCCTCGATTGATCTATGAGAAAAATTGGATATCTGATGATCAGAGGTTGATGATTTGATCAAGATAGATCAAATGAGGTGAGAAAAACTTAAACCCTAATTGGCTGCCTCTTGAATCAGATGAAAACCTGATGAAACCCTAATTTTGACCTGTGAAAGCTATACCTGATTAATGCTATCTGAACTGTTAGTGATGCAATGATGCAAAGGTAAGATGGTATATTAGGTCAAAAATTGGGGTATGACAAGCGGGTCTCGTTTATGCATAGTATTTTTTGACTATGTCTGCGTTCACAGGGTGTTGGAAGTCTTCGCCATCCATAGTGCTAAGTATCATAGCTCCACCGGAAAATACTATCTTGACTACAAACGGTCCCTCATAGGTGGGAGTCTATTTTCCCCTGGGATCACCTTGTGGAAGAATGATGCGCTTGACTACTAGATCACCGACTTGGTAGACTTGGTGTTTGACCTTCTTTTTAAATGCTTTGATCATCCGCTTCGGATAGATCTTTCCATGGCAAATGGATGCGAGTCGTTTCTCGTCAATCAAGTTGATCTGGTCAAGGGGAGTCTGGATCCAATCGTCTTCGCCTATCTATGCGTCCTAGAGGATTCTGGTTGAGGGTATCTGAACCTCAATTGGTAGGACCGCCTCCATACCGTATACAAGAGAGAAGGGGGTTGCCCCTGTTGATATTTGTACTGTAGTGCGATAACCATGGAGAGCAAATGGTAACATCTCGTGCCAATCCTTGTAATTCACTATCATCTTCTGTATAATCTTCTTGATATTCTTATTGGCGGCTTCCACTGCGCCATTCATCTTAGGCCGACGAGGAGAAGAGTTGTGATGCTTGATATTGAACTGCGTGCAGAGTTCGGAGATCATTTTGTTGTTGAGGTTAGAGCCGTTATCTGTAATAATCCTTTCGGGAGTGCCATACCGACAGATAAAATTATGCTTGATGAACCGAGCCACAATATTCTTGGTAACAGATGCGAACGAGGCTGCTTCTACCCATTTGGTGAAATAGTCGATTGCCACAAGGATGAAACGGTGTCCGTTGGAAGCGGTGGGCTTGATTTCTCCAATCATGTCAATGCCGCACATCGCGAAAGTCCAAGGAGCGGTAAGAACATTCAATGGTACCGGGGGTACGTGCACTTTGTCTGCATAAATCTTGCATTTTTGACAAGATCGAGCATAGCGGTGACAATCAGCTTCCATGGTGGACCAATAGTAACCTGTTCTCATAATCTTCTTAGCCATCGTATGTCCACTGGAGTGGGTACCAAATGCGCCTTCGTGTAATTCTCCCATGATTTGTTCCGCAGTTTTTTGGTCTACACAGCGGAGTAAGCACAAGTCCTGATTGCGCTTGTATAAGATGTCGTTGCTGAGGAAGAATTTAGATGCAAATCTTCTCAAAAACTTCTTATCATTGACAGATGCCCCTGCGGGATATTCCTGAGCCTCAAGATACCTCTTCACTTCGTAGAACCAAGGTTTCTCTTTTGTATCAAGCTCACAACAGTATGCTGGTTCGTCAAACTTTTAAATGACGATCTGGGGAGCCTCGTTGTCCCATATGACCTTGAACATAGATGACATAGTAGCTAATGCGTCAGCCAACTGATTCTCTTCTCATGGAATATGATTGAAAGTGATCTCTTCGAAGTAGGGGATCAAACTCATAACATGCTCTCGATATGGAATGAGATTCGGATGCTTCGTATCCCACTCGCCTTTAATCTGACTGATCACTAAAGCTGAGTCTCCGTACACTTGTAAGAACTTGATTCTCAAGTCAATAGCAGCTTTAATACCCATGATGCACGCTTCGTATTCGGCCATGTTGTTAGTGCAACTAAAACACAATCTGGCAGTGAAAGGCGTGTGTTCGCCTGTGGGAGATGTAATGATGGTGCCGATGCCATTGCCAAGTGCGTTTGAGGCTCCATCAAAGACCATAGTCCATTGGGATCCTTGTTCAGGTCCTTCGTCTGGTCCTGGTTCTTCGCAATCAGTAACTAGTAAAACATCTTCGTCTGGAAACTCGAACTACATAGACTGATAGTCATCTACAACTTGATGAGCCAAATGATCGGCTACCACACTTCCTTTGATCGCTTTTTGAGAAGTATATTGGATGTCGTATTCGGTCAAGATCATTTGCCATCTTTTTATTCTTCCGGAGAGAGCTGGTTTCTCGAATATGTATTTTATCGGATCCATCTTGGAGATCAACAAGGTAGTGTGAGTCAACATATATTGTCTTAGTATTGACGGCCAAAGCGGCGCAAGTTTTCTCATTGTGAGTATCTTGTTTCACGATCGGTAAACTTTTGCTATGGTAGTATATTGCATACTCTTTTCGACCGGACTCGTCATGTTGCCCCACACCCATTTAGCTTTCTAACAACATCAAGTACATGATGAGAGGTCTTCCTTGACGGCATCGGGATAGGAGGATTTTGTAGGTACTCGTTGATTTTGTCAAAGAGATATGGCAATCGTCGTTCCATTCTACTACTTGATCTTTCTTAAGTAACTTGAAGATTGGCTCATAAGTAGCGATTAGATGTGCAATGAATCTACAATGTAATTCAATCGTCCCAAAGAAGCCTCGACTTCCTTCGGTCGGGGGGCTGGCATTTCTTGAATAGCTTTAACCTTGGCGGGGTCAACATCAATACCTTTACCGCGACAACAAACCCTAGGAGTTCTGGGCCGACTCAAAAGTGCACTTGTTAGGATTGAGTCTTAATCTGTTCTTCATCTATCAAAGCAGTTTCCATGAAATGATCGAGATGTTCCTCTTTAGTACGTGATCGAGCTATCATGTCGTCGACGTGACCTCTATCTCATGATGAATCATGTCATGAAATAATGCCCCATAGCGATAAGTGGCGCCCGTTCTTCGATCAAGCGGCATGACCTTATGAGAAAGTACCCGTGTGTAACAAAAGTAGTCTTCTCCATGTCTTCAAGAGCCATTTGATCGATTGTGGAGAAACCATCCATGAAGGAAAACCTTATCTTTGAGCCTTGTTGTCCCGAACATCAATGTGAGGGAGTGGAAAATCGACTTTGGACTCGCTTTCAAATCTCTATAATCCACACACATTCGTACTTTGCCATCCTTCTTAGAGTCAGGCACCACGTTTACAACCATTCGGATAAAGTGGCTAAGAACCGATTGAGCGCTTCATAACCCCTTTGATTTTCTCGGACATCTCGGGACGCATGCGACAACCTACATTTCCTTGGAGAAAACCTTCTTTTGTGAATCGATTGTACCACATGTCAATGTCTACACAGCATGTCTTCGTATAACCAAGCAAAAACCTCGATATAATCTCGTAGCATCGAGTTAATCTCTCTTTGACAACATTCTCAAGACCGCTCCTATCTTGATCTCTTTTACGGTGCCCAAATTCACAACCTCAGTGACTCTTAGTGGTTTTGTAACTCGTTCTTTCTTCTTGTAGCAATCGACAAGTTCTCCTAGCACTTCACAATCTTCCTCACCTCGTCTTGGCTTGTAGATTGGATTATCAAAGTCATATTTAGCAATAGCATAGTGTTATCAACGAGATTGAATTCTGCGATTATATCACGTGGGTGTGTGTAAGAACACATAGCTTTTTGAAGGGGTGATAAAGTAAAAGAAAGAAAACAACATTTAAATGCAAAAGTCCAACGATTTTATTGAATGAAAATATGCAAATGACAGATAATAACCCTCACAAACACAGTCAGCGCCGGGGCCCCAGGTTGGATATATGAGCGAATCAGATGCCACGATAGCGCCACGCATGCCTCCCACCGGAGTCCAATGGTCAACGACGCCGGAGCCCTAGCTCCGGTCGTCTTCTCCGACCATGTGATTTTCCAACCTGCAAAAATAAACGAAATAAACAAGAAAGGAGGACCCTACCCCCCTAAATCGAGCCTTCTGAATCCAATGGTGCTATTATTTTTGGCTAAATCGACTGTATAATTGGTTCGAGCAAGCGACTTAATTTGCTAACCATGGAAAATCAGTTTCCACACGTCTAAGCTTGCATGTAATGGTTCTAATGTGACCTAATGCATGTCCTGAACACGAATAAACACACAAAAACGATTAACAATGCATGAAACACGAAACTCAAATTCAAGGAAATTACCAAACCGGTGAGAGCTAGGCATACGATTCGAGGCGATTGGCTTGAGCAGGGATGGTTTCGATTACTGGGAACCTCAGGGAGATGTTTGAATGCTTAGAACTCCTTGAAATTGGCTGGAACTCAAAATTCGATTTTTGATAATTCTTGAAAAAATTTGGCAAAGTGTGGGTTGTTGTAAGGGCTTGGGTTTCGTGTGGCTTGTGATACAGCTTGCTGGCTATTTATATAGTGAATTAGGAGAGGAAAAAAGAAGGAAAAAGATTTGGTTTTGAATGTGCATTGAATAATTTTCAAATAAAATCAAATTTTGGAGAAAATTTGATTTTCTCTTTAATGTGAGAGCAAGAACGAAATTGGTATGTATCATGGGCTTCCTTGGACCTCAAGTTTAATATAAAATCACTCCTTTTGGAAAAATATCTTATTTTCACATTTTATATAATTTAATTTTGAATTAAATGGTTTTAAATCCAAAAATAAATTAATAAAATAGAAAATTGCCATGTCCAAACATCAATGGGTCACAAATAACATCATGAACAAGTTTGGATCATAAGATTATAGGCCCATTTGGAAAATTTTGCATTTTACCAATATCTCCTTTTGTGCAATTGTAAAAAATGCCCAGAATAATGTATCTTGCTCAATTTTCCACATTTTGGGTGTTCTTGGACTTTTGAAAGCTCTAAGAGTCCTCTAACCAACCTCTTTGGTTTCATCTCAATTGGAGTTTCCATGCTCAATATATCTTCAAAACAAAATGTTGACTTTTGTTGACTTTGAAAAGGACACATAATGTTTTGATCCATACCTTCCAAATGAAGCATTTTTGAACATTCTTGTGAGACATGAAGTTGTAGAAATTGAATTTCCTTCAAAAAAGAGGTGGTGGAAAAATTTATGAGAAAGTATGAAGAAGTTATGCTCAGTCAAAGTTTGGTTGACTTTTCACTAAGAAACCCTAATTTGGAAAGTTTGACTTTTTAGCAAATCTTGAGTTTTCTTGATGAATCATGATCAACCCTTGATCAAATGATGAATGTAACTTCAAAATGAGGATGTTGACCAAACATTATGAAGTTTGTTATGTTGACCACAATTGACTTTTGTCCAATACAACTAATTTTCAACCATCGAGCAATTGTGCGAAACTTGACTTGTGAGGCTTGAAACTTGACATGGGGAATATTTGAAGCATATGAGGAGGCATGATGGCCATTGGAGATGTTGGAAATCCATCTGGATCTGAGAATTGCCAAACCCTAGTTTGGTTTGATTGTCTAGGAGAGGGTTTGTCTGATCAACCCTTGAGGAATCCTTGAGCATGGATATATGAAATATTTTGACAAGATAGAGGGCAAATTTTGGGGTATGATAGCTGCCCCTGTTCAATCTTCTTGTACTGGAAGGGTTAGATTGGCGTATTTTGCCTTTCGTGACCTGGAGGTAGAAGATGATTGAACACTCGAGTACACCTGAAAATTTGCACTCATTGTTGGCCGATGATGCGGGAATGGGCTTACAGATGCCATTTGGAGAAGTTGGAGGCTTCGCTGGGGAATGAGTCGTATGCTATACTTAAGATTGTTGATAGGAGAACTGGCGGGGATGGGCTTAAGATGCCATCTGGAAAGATTGATCTTTGAGGTGAGCCGTCGCTAGGCTGTTGGCGTTCTTGAAAGTGAAAGGAGCATGGAGATGGGCTTAAGATGCCATCCAGGAGAGTCGTCGTTAGACTTCGTGCATCTTTGAATGAAGTTATTGGTTTGTATTAGTTTTTAACCAAATATGCAGCATTTTGAAAGTGGAGAAAGCGTTGACAAGTAGTCGGAGATGAGCTTAAGATGCCATCAAGACAACAGACCGTCACGCTTGGCTCTGTAATTCTTTATGATAATAAGAATGAGTCAGAATAGTTCTTCGTGCTGACTGCTCTGGGGGGGTAGTAGTTTGAAAAATGTGGATAGCTTCCCTGTTGTGCATCGGGTATTGGTCCACTGGCTATTATCAGAGGATAACTTGTGATCGTTCGGATAGGGTTTCCCGTCTGCGGGTATTAATCCTGGATCCGTTGTCGGAGGACAACAAGGGTGGTCGTTCGGGTAGTTTTCCCGTCTGGATTCGGGTCTTAATCCTGGACCAGTTGTTAGAGGACAACTAGGGTGGTCTTTCAGATAGTTCTCCCGTCTGGATTCGGTTATTAATCTTGGACCTGTATGCGTCGGAAGTGACTTTCACCTGTTTTGGAGAAAACAAGAGAAACTTTGATAGAATATTGTTAGTCTTATGCAAAGTATGATGCATGATGATGTGTATGAATGACATATGCATATGAATTTTCATGAATAATGTATGAATGATAGATGTTGTGGTATTTCAAAACATATCCATCTTGAGGAAGAAGCAAATGTTCTGCTTGAGGACTTCTGACTTCTATTTGGGGACGGAAGCCCTGAGAAGAAAGATAATCTTGATTCCTCCGGTTTCTATCGACCAAGTCTTGAGGCGGTAGAGATACAACATCGAGGATCTTGTGTATGACCACACGAAGATCGGGGGTATCTTGCAGGGATTTTGTAAATCCTGTGGAGGTATTTGGTAGTTGGGAGACCGGGTTAGAAGAATCTGGAGCCCGTTGTAATCTCTGACTGAGGCATAATGGATGTAGGTTTCCTCCGGTGCACTATCTGACCAAGTTTCAAGTCTGGACACTGCTGCTGGGAAAAAGGGAAATTGTTGAGAGATATCTTGTTGGGGATAAATACCTCGGCTGGGGGATGAAATGTTATTGCTCGGCGGGTGTAATCAATTAAGTTGGGAATCACTTTAAGTTCTCCTCTACTTTGCTGGGGAAGGTTTTGTGGTGAGTGGTACCTCTGTGGGGATTATGCTCTGTGGGGAAATGCATTGGTGACTTTCGTCGTCATCTCAATTCCTGGAGTCACTTTTCGCATGTTTGTGAATAGATTTTTATTGTCAGATGCATATAATCATTCAAAGCAAACGTTGGACTTTATGCAAACAACAACAGCAAAAATTGTAAAGAGAAAGAAACTTGTATTTATTTGAAAAGCGGCGTATGGCCAAGTAGTCTGTACACAAGAAAGGTAAAAAGCTATGCGGAAACGATCTCGTTAAGTTCCAACTATGCTAGTACTCATATATTTCAACTATCTCATCTCCTTGCTGTCAGTAGAAAGTGAGTGAATCGATTTTCGCCATTTGAATCTTGAATTCTGATAATAGTCTGGAAGTAAGATGATCGGGACGAGACATAGTCGTGCGCTTAAATCTAACTTTTCCTAGACCGCCCTTTCGGTTTCAGGTCCAAGGATACCCTTTTTGCCCAACCGCCTTTTCGGGTTTTCGACTTGGGTGTACATGTTTTGTATATATCCTTAATTTTGCGAACCCTTTTGGTTCGTCAGGGATGCCTATTTTTCCTAGGCGGTCGACCTAGCGGGTCTCTTTATCGTAGTATTTTTGACTATGCTGCGTTCACGAGGGTGTGGGAAGTCTTCACCATCCATGGTGCTAAGTATCATAGCTCCATGGAAAATCTTGTCTTGACTACAAATGGTCCCTCGTAGGTGGGAGTCCATTTGCCCCTGGGATCACCTTGTGGAAGAATGATGAGCTTGACTACTAGATCACCGACTTGGTAGACTCGATGCTTGACCTTCTTGTTAAATGCTTTGATCATTCGCTTCTGATAGATCTGTCCATGGCACATGGATGTGAGTCGTTTCTCATCAATCAGGTTAATCTGGTCAAGGCGAGTCTGGATCCAATCGTCTTCGCCTAACTCTGCGTCCTGGAGGACTCTGGTTGAGGGTATCTGAACCTCGATGGGTAGGACCGCCTCCATACCGTATACCAGGGAGAAGGGAGTTGCCCCTGTTCATGTTCGTATTGTAGTGCGATAACCATAAGAGAAAATGGTAACATCTCATGCCAATCTTTGTAAGTCACTATCATCTTCTGTATAATCTTCTTGATATTCTTGTTGGCGACTTCCACTGCGCCATTCATCTTAGGCCGATACGGAGAAGAATTGTGATGCTTAATCTTGAACTGCGTGCAGTGTTCGGTGATCATCTTGTTGTTGAGATTAGAGCCATTATCTGTGATAATCCTTTCGGGAGTGCCATACCGACAGATAAGCTTGTGTTTGATGAATCGAGCCACGACATTCTTGGTAACAGATGCAAACGAGGCTGCCTCTACCCATTTGGTGAAATAATCAATTGCCACAAGGATGAAACGATGTCCGTTGGAAGCTGTGGGCTTGATTTCTCTGATCATGTCAATGCCCCACATTGCAAAAGGCCAAGGAGCTGTTAGAACATTCAGAGGTACCGGAGGTATGTGCACTTTGTTGGCATAAATCTGGCATTTGTGACAAGATCGAGCATAGCGGTGACAATCAGCTTCCATGGTGGACCAATAGTAACCCGTTCTCAAAATCTTCTTAGCCATGGTGTGTCCACTAGAGTGGGTACCAAATGCGCCTTCATGTAACTCTTCCATGATATGTTCCTCCGTTTTCCGGTCTGCACAGCGGAGTAAGCACAAATCGTGGTTGCGCTTGTATAGGATGCCATTGCTGAGGAAGAATTTGGATGCGAACCTTCTCAAAAACTTCTTATCATTGACTGATGCCCCTACGGGATATTCTTGAGTCTCAAGATACCTCTTCACATCATAGTACCAAGGTTTCTCATCTGTATCAAGCTCATAACAATACGCTGGTTCGTCAAACCTCTCAATGATGATCTGGGGAGCCTCGTTGTCCCATCTAATTTTGAACATAGACGACATAGTAGCCAGGGCGTCTGCCAACTGATTCTCTTCTCGTGGGATGTGATTGAAAGTGATATCTTCGAAGTAGGGGATCAATCTCGAAACATGCTCTCGATACGGGATGAGATTCGGATGCTTATCCCTCATATGTCGGTGATCACTAGGCGAGTCTCCGTACACTTGCAAGAACTTGATTCTTAAGTCAATAGCAGCTTTAATACCGTTCGTACAACTGAAGCAAAGTCTGGCGGTGAATGGCGTATG